>ML362495.1:0-51041 GCA_005239505.1 Nicotiana paniculata
GAGAAATCCATCTCCGGAACATAATAACCACGGAGAAATCCATCTCCGGAACATAACAACCACAAAGAAATCCATCTCCGGAACATAACAACCACGGAGAAATCCATCTCCGAAATATCTGTCCGCTCACTGGGGGTGTATAGACTCCGGAGGGGCTCCTTTCAGCCCAAGCGCTATATCATGCCAACGAAGGCATGATTTCAGGNTGGTGCCTTCCAGTCTCACTTGGAATGCTCTAACATATGCAATGCAGCCCAAACCAATGACAATATAAAATAAACTAGCAACTTATGAGACTGAGGCATGCAACATATACTATAACAGGACTGAGTACACGAAAGTAATAATCACAGATAGAGACAACAATAATCGACCATTTCGGTCTAAACACATCGGCGTGAAGCCTTAACATTTATACTTAGCATGATTTCTATTTCGTTCCAGGTAATTACCACCTTCACAGTACAATATCAATCTGGGATAACCAATAGACAGTGCCGTGGGATGAGCAAGGCTAAAAATATTCGGTAAATGCCTGCATGCCCGTCACTTGGCAAGTGCGTCACCTTAATTAACAACAGTTATCAAATAGTTTGGGGTTTTGAACCCTCAATTCCAAATTTGGAAGCGTTACTTACCTCAAAACAGGCTAATACACTACTCCGCAATGCCCTTGCCTCTAAATTTGGCCTCCGAGTGCTCCAAATCTACCAAGTTCAGATTTTTATCATCAATATATGATTAAGGAATGATTTCCAATTGAAAATATCAAAAATCCACCCAAAAACCCGAAATTGGTCAAAACCCGACCCCCGGGCCCGCGTCCCTAAACTAAGAAATAAATACAGAAAAATTTTCTTCATCCTCCCACGATTCCGTTCATATAAAGAACACCAAAATTGGAGTCCGTTTGACCCCTCAAATCGACCCCTAAATGTCTCTAATCCTCAAGCCCCAAAATCCCATTTTTCTACTGTTTTACCACGAATTTACACTGGTTTTATGTTCTATAATCATCCATGATCGAGTTTTAATAATCAAAATATTTACCTCTACGAATAACAAGGATTTCCCTCTTCAAGATTCATCCCCAAAGCTTTTTCCCGTACAAGAATGGTGTAAAATAAGGGTTAAGTCGCGGAAGGGTTTAATTAATTATGCCCAGTGATTCCTTCACCGCGATCACGGACTCCCTGTCGTGATTGCGTCGCAACACTCTCCAACCCTATGCGATCGCAACTCTCCTCACATGATCGTGAAGACCAATCGACCTCGCCCCCACGCGCCTGCCTTATCCCTACGCGATCGCAACACTTTTCACGCGATCGCACTGCTCAACCTCTGCGACCGCAAACACACCTATGCAATCGCAGAGAGTAAAATTCTGCCCCTCACAATTTTCACTAAGCGATCGCGAATGTATCCCTGCGATCGCGTACAAGGACACCAGCAACAGAACACCAGATTTTTCAGTAGGTTCCTAAGGCCAAAAATGCCCGTTAACCACCCGATATCAATTCCGAGCTCTTCGGGACCCCAACCAAAGTTACCAACACATCCCATAACATCATTCAAACTTAGTTGCACTCTCACAACACCAAAATTTACATCAAAACACCAAATTTACATTGGATTCAAGCCTAAGAACTTTGAAATTTCTAAAATCCTCCAACAATGCCGAATCTACACAAAACAACTCCGATTAACCTGAAAATTTGCAGACACATCCAAAATGGCATTACGAACCTGTTCCAACTGCCGGAATTCCATTCCGACCCCGATAGCCTATTTTCTACTGCTATCCAGAAATCGCCAAAAACTAACTTTCGCCAATTCAAGCCAAATTCCACACCGGACATCACAAAAATATTTCGAACATACTTCTAAGTCCCAAATCACCTAACGAAGCATTCCGATCCATAAAATATGCATTCCGAGGTTGTTTCCCGATAAGTCAACTCTCAGTTGACTTTTCCCATTATAAGGCTATCTTTTAAAGACTAAGCTACTGAATTCTCATTTAAGCATTCCGATTTCAAGCCTATAAACTCTAAAACATCAATAATAGAATAACCAATCCATGACAAGTCAATGACAAACAATAAAAATGCAAGTTCTACGTAATGACATACCGGGTCATTACATCAGCCCATCGAGGTAGCTACTTGGGAGTCCGAGTTAGATATGCGGAGTAGATATCCATACCTTTTCACCAGCCTAGGTAAATTTTCTATCCCATTCGAGGACGAACGGTTGTTTCAGAGGTGGAGAATGTGATGAATTGATAGGTCATCTTATATTTTAGAACCGAATTTTGGGTTTCGAGGTCTCAAAAACCTCATTTTAGCCTTCCTCAATTTGCATGAGCAGTTCGGGTGTTCTTCTGGAAGGCTTATGTGTAAAAAACTAATAAAAATAAGAAATTTTGCCTTAAAAATTCATTAGAGTTGACTTCAGTCAAAGTTTTGAGAAAACAAACTCGGATCCGTGTTTTGACTATCCCAGTGGGTTCGTATAGTAATTTAGGACCTGAGCGTATGCCCGGAATCGAATTCGGAGGTCCCTAGCTCGAGTTATTGATTTTTGTTGAAAATTGAAAGTTTGAAAGTTTTATGATTTTTAATAATCGACTAAGGTTTGGTTTTGGTGATACCGAGTCCGTATTTTAGTTCCGGAAGCCGGTACAGGTCCACCCTGATATTTTTTACTTGTCTGTCGAATTCGGTGAGGAACAGAGTTGATTTGAGGTGATTCAGACATTTGGTTAAAAAAATAGAAATTTTAAAGCTTTCTTGAAATTTCCTTTGATTTGGTGTCTGATTCGTAGTTCTAGGCATTATTTTGGTGTTTTGATCATGCGAGCGAAATCGTATGATATTTTAGGACTTGTGTGCATGTTTGGTTTAGAGCCCCGAGGGCTCGGGTGAGTTTCAGATAGGCTACAGAATGGTTTGAACTTAGAAAATCAAAGCTGGTGCATCAGATCTGTAGGTTTTGCATTTGCGAGATTTAGCTCGCAAATGCGAAGCTCGAAAATGCGAGGACCATCGCATTTGCGAGTAGTGGGCTGGGGGGTAGGCCTTCGCATTTAAGAAGAGATGGGTCGCATTTGGGATCCTCAGATTCCACATTTGCGAACTTTTTGTTCACATTTGCGAAGGCAGCAGAAATGAGGGAGTTTCGCATTTACGAAGCTTTTCTCATTTGCGAAGCCCAGGTCGCAAATGCAACATCTGCAGCTGAACAAAATATGACTTAGACGAGATTTTTGGTTTATTATTCAAATTTTCAAAACCTAGAACCCTAGAGGCGATGTTTCCAAGACTCTTTCTTCTCCAAATCATTGGTAAGTGATTCTAACCTATTTCCTTTCAATCTTCTCACTACATTTCACAAGTTTTCATGGTAGAATTGTGGGTTTTTTGGGTAGAAATTAGGGATTTGGTAAATTGGGGATTTAGACCTCAAATTGAGGTCGGATTCCAAAAAAAATTACATAACGGGTTCGGGGGTGAATGGGTAATCAGGTTTTTGTCCGAACTTCGAGATTGGACCAAGCAGGCCTAGGGGTTGACTTTTGTTGACTTTTTCAACAATGGCCTAAATTGAATTCTTGCAATCGTTAGTAGTTCCTAAGGCTTAATTTGAATCGTTTGGTTGGTAATTTGCTAGATTCTATTGGTTCGGAGGCTTGTTTGAGAGGAAGGGCTGTGATTGAGCAGTGAGTAGTTTTATAGCAAGGTAAGTGTTGTGTCTAACCTTGACTTGAGGGAATTAGGAACCTTCGGACTATTTGCTATGTGAATTTTATGTGAGCGGCGTATGTGTGAGGTGATGAGTGCTTATGCGCCGGCAAATTTTCTATTTTCCTTGTTTTTCCGCTTTTCTTACATTATCTCTTTCTCTGTCTTACTGGTTACATGCTCTAAATGTGTTCCCATGCCTAATTGCGACTTGTTAGTCACTGTTTCCTCTTTTTCATGATATTAGTTCTTTCCATAGTTTCATAATCTCCTATTGTTTGCTTAAGCTGGTTTATCTGTACCTTTTAGTTGTAAATTCTGAATTGGTCTTGCTGCGTAGTATTATTTATGTGAGCTTTCATGGTGTACAAGTTTCCTATTTATTTCGGTTTGCTGTTTAGGAATTGTGAAGGGTTTGTGATTTGAATTATGAATTTACTATGCATACTGAGTACTTGATATTGATATGGTAGGATCGAGTTGTACGCCGCAACATTTGAAATAATAGTGATATATTGAGGTAAGAATAAGGCACATCTATATTGTACGGTAAGAACGGGTTGCACGCCGTAACATGTATAATAAGGGTGGATTGTTTTGGTGGTATAAGGGTGAACTATGATTATGATATCGTGATATGGTGGGATCGGGTTGTGCGTCCAACACTTATATATATATATATATATATATATATATATATATATATATATATATATATATATATATATATATATATATATATATATATATTCATTGTTGTTTATGTTGTTATGAGGAAATAAGGGAGGATTATGTGACATGCGGTGGGATCGGGTTGCGCGTCGCAACAACCTATGTGTTTATTTTCTATGAGCTGTGTAAGCTTTACGGTATTTTCTTTTGCATTTAAATATTGGTAAATTCTGAACGTTGCTGGCCTATTCCCTGGAGTTGTAGTTATTACTTGCGATTTACTGCTTTATTTCATTCTGTATTTTCTTTTCAGTCTTTATTATATATATTGCGTACATGTTGTAGTGTGAGTGATCCGCCTTAGCCTCGTCACTACTTCGTCGATGTTAGGCGCGACACTTACAGAGTACATGGAGTCGGTTGTACTCATACTACACTCTGCACTTCTTGTGCAGATTTTGGCATTGGTCCGAGCTAATCAAGAGGTGCAGATCAGACTTGTTCTTTGGAGACTCAATGTAGACTTTTACTTGTAGTAAATCCTAGAAGTTCGTGAATTGTGACTCCAGATCCCGGTTGTACTATATATTAATGCTTTTATATTATTCTGCACTCGCTATATTCCATTTTCTCTTATTTGCTATTATTTACTGAATTGATAAGGATTGGCGTAATAATTCTCCAATGTTGGCTTTCCTTGCAAGTGAAATGTTAGGCGCCATCACGGTCCCGAAGGTGAAAATTTCGGGTTGTGACAATATCTCCCTGATTTTGTAGTTGATGAGCACAAATTAGAGTCTCGTTTCCCTCAGATTTGGGAAAAATTACATAAACTAGGATTGTGTTTTGTATTTAAACATCCTGGAGAAGCAAACTTTAGCTTAGTGCGCAAATTCTATGACGGGTGGAACATTGAGGATAAGGAGCAATTTGTACCTATTCGTGGGAGGTTGATTGATATTTTGGCGACTGCATTATGCAGATTTTTGGATGCCCCTAATGTCCTATGTAGTCCGTTGTGTGACTTTATTGACCGGCCTACTTACAGAGATATTACGCACACACTGTGTGGTGTTAATTCGAATGCGGTGTGTACACGGGACAAAAGATATTGTGTGTGACTTTAATGAGCTTGTCTTTTTTTCATTGTATATTGTCTTCCTTTTCCATCATTTTTCCGCCCCGTTACCCGACCCTAAATCCCTCCACCTCCAAAATAACCCACCAGACATGACCCCATCCCCACTCTCTTCCCTCTTCTCTTCTCTTCCCTCACATCACACCAAAATCTCTGAAAATGGCAGATCATCAAAAAATTCCTTCAGGTAGCATTAACCTCCATTGTTCCGACCCCCTATCTGTCTCCATCCTTCTTTTCTTCTTTTTCTTCTTCTTCCTTTTCTTGTTTCTTCATCCAAACAGCAACCCCGTTCTACCAAACCAGCAAACGAAACCGGTGAAACTCGCCGAAAAAATCAGAAGGCCACCACCACCGTCTACCTCAGCTCTCTCTCTCTCTCTCACTGTTTTCCCTATTTATTTTTTCTGTCACCATGAAAACCGGCAAGATCCATTGTAGATCTTGACCAAAAAATGGCCAAAATACCATTTCCTCACCCCCCTCCTCTATTTTTCTCGGGTCATTTTCTCTTTCTTTTTTGTAAGTTGTTAGATCTAAAAACTTAGGAGGTTCCGAAACTTCTTGAACTTAGCAGAAAAATGGATCCTCGCCAGATTCCACTGAAAATCCTTGGACCTCCTTGTTATTTTTAGATTTCTGGTGACCTTTAGATATCTGCTCATGCTAATAAAAAAAATGTCATGTGACCTTTAGAAATACGCTAGTGTTAATAGGAATCTTTTCGGCCACTCTGCAAAAGTTTGCATCAGACTTCAGCTAATAAGGAAGCACAATCACGTAGGGGTGCTCGTTGGTCGGTATGGTACGGTATTTAGATATTCCAGTTCGGTATTTTTGGTATTCGATTTTGTAAAATGCTATTCTAATACCATGCCTAATTAAATTCGGTATGGTTCGATTTTTCTCCTTTCGGTTTTGGTTTATTCGGTTCAGTAACTTCGATTTATTTGGTTTGAATACTAACTAGTGCATAAAGTCATAAACGGTAATATTTTTAATTAAAGTACTCAAAAGTACAAAACTAAAAACGTTTATTGACAAAAGTTTTGTCCAAAACCAACAAATACCAACCTAGAGAGAGAAAACTTAAAGATATATCTTATTACTTGCTTAGAGTTAATTGATGAACCTATAGAATAAAGGAAAGTAATATTTTAGATTTCTTATATTTAAGTGATAATTATTAAAATGTGTATTTTCTAATATAATATATATTTAGAAAAGGTCTTGAAATATCCCTCTACTATTAGAAATTATTTAAAATTATCCTCCGTTATACTATTAGCTCAGAAAAGCCCCTGCCGTCTCACTATTGAGACACATATATCCCTATCTTGACGGACTGGACACGTGGCAGTCATCCGAAGCTGTTAGTCTTAAATTAGACGTAACCCATCCAATTACCCGCTGCCTGACCCATAAACTTTGACCCTCTCCCCCTTTTTATCTAACTCTCCAGCTAAACAACACATGCGTCTCCTCCGCCACCATCTTGTTTTAATAGCAAAGGTTTTCATCAATAAACAACCGCAAACTTATAATAGAGATAAAGAAATCGAGTTCCAACATATGACAATTATGATCTAAAGTTAATAAGGAGCTCAAAATCAGTAAAGGGACACACAACGCCAGTGAGTCTCAAATTTAGAAGATAAGAGAGTTTCTCAAATTAGCACAACTACAAGCAAAAATCGGAACAGTAGTTTCGGCAACACCACCATCAAACCAAGGCCACATGTAAGCATTCTCTGGTCAATAACTAATAAAACAAAATATTCAAGATATTAAAACTTTATGCCCTCATAAGAAAATGGTAACATGTACAGTATTATTTCCATATAAATGGAAAGTGGTCGGAAAACATAAAAGGCGCCGGAGCTTACTCTTTCCCGTCGATCGATTTCGAATTCAGATCTACCTCAAAGATATGAGCAACTACAGTTCCCACAAATAAAAGTATTTTACATATTTTAAAAGTTTGATCCCAGGTTCTTCATCTTCTTCGAAATTCATCCTAAAAATTACCATTCTCAGTTGAGTTTCAACAATTTTAGCTCAACAAGGCATAAAATTTAGATTTCAGAATAATATTCAAGTTCAGATTTCGAAAATTATTTGAATCCAAAGACACTCCAAGCTCTATTAACAATGGTGGTTTTCCCTTTTACCTATGAATTCTCTCCTTAAAGTCTCTTCATAAAAAGTAATTGATGGAGAAATAGAAAATAAATGGGGGAGAATATGTGGCAGTGAAGAAAATTTAGGATATGGGTTTTGGGGGAGCGAGAAGTCAAGAGTATGGGGAGAGGGGGGGGGGGGTACAATAGGGTGGGGTGTGAGTATATTCTATATGGTCTTTCTTTAATTGAAGGGTATGGGTGGGGTGGGTCAGACCGCGGGTAATTGGGCGGGTCACGCTAAGTTAAGACCGGATGGACTAACAACTTTGGATGACTACCACGTGTCCAGTCCGTCAAGATAGGGACATATGTGCCTCAATAGTAAAATGGTAGGGGCTTTTTTGAACCAATAGTATAACGGAGGATAATTTTAAACAATTTCTAATAGTAGAGGGATATTTCAGAACCTTTTCCGATATATTTTGGTATTTCATTTTAAAATACTAAATACCATATCTAATACAATTTTTTTTAAAACTTAAGCTAAATACCATACCGAATACTAAAATATCGAATACCGAATACCAAAATTTTCGATATCGGTATGATAATCGGTATTTACCAAATTATACACAACCTTACAATCACGTGATGAACTTGTTCAATTGTCCTCTCAACTTAATCTCATTTTCATTCATTTGTTCAAATAATAATGGCTAAGAACAGCGCCAAATTTTTTTTTAATGATTGCTTGGAACAACACCGGAAACCTGGTCGTATTTGGTGGAGTTATGTTGTTGGGAGTTTAGGATCGGGTGTCGGGGCGGATAAGAAATGAATCAAATATTTTAAATTGGTAATGAGTCAATTAAATTTGAGAATGATACATAATAAGTCGTCTAAATTAAGGGTAAATTCGAATAATAGTATATAAACAGATACATAATTAACCAAATAGTATGACAAAAGGCAGCTATAAATAATATTTGACAGTACACGAATAATTTTAATCCTTTACCGAAAATGATTCAAGGGTTTGGAGATGCGTTCAGAAGTGAAGTTTACTTGTACCACTGAAGTAACAAAGTAAATGGGACCTAGTAAAACGCCAATTTCTTGATGTGATACAAATTTTCTTTCGACAGCTACATTCTTTCACCAATTCTTTACCATTCATTTCGGAGTCCAATAAAAAGCAATCTCGATTTTCCACATCTATTTATAGAAAACTGTCCCTGCCATTTTTCAAGTGGGAGGGTTACATAATTATCATCACTGGTCAATTCAATTTGAATATGTCCAAATACATGGCAGCGTATTAAATGAACCATTTAGACCTACAAACCTAAATCATTTTTAAGACAAGAGTGGTAAGGAAAGATTACAAGTCTAATACGAATGGGCCAAGCATAATTATATACTCAACTTGAATCTGCTGTGGAGTACGTGTATTAACGTAAAAATTACACATGGCGACTTATTTGGTCGCTCTCATTTAACATATACTTATTTTTTTTTAAGAAGTTTTAACTTGTACTTACTTTTTAAACAACTTCAGCCCCCCTTCTCCTCCTCATTCTTCTTCTTCTTCTTCTTCTTCTTCTTCTTCTTCTGCTGTTGGTGCTGATATGAAACTGCAGTTCATAGGAATGAACTTTCTGCTGAAGATTAATGTTTTCTGCTTATGTACTTCGACCAACCTAATAACTTCCAAACAAATAAAGTTAAGAATGCTGAAGTTCAACAAATATAAACAAAAATTTCGGCTCCTAGAATGCTGAAATTCAGCAAATACAAAACAAACTTCAGCCCTGAAGTTCATCACAAACATAACAAAGCTTTCAGCTAAAACATGCTGAAGTTTAGCAAATATAGAACAAAATTTCAGCTACTAGAATGCTTAAATTCAACTATTAATTACAAAAACTTCAGCAAATAGAGAACAAAACTTCAACTACTAGAATGCTTAAGTTTAGAATTTACAAACAAAAACTTCAGCCAACACTTAGTTCATCAATTTTTACTACTTCAGGCCCGTCTACTATAATGCTAAAGTTTGCGTGATTGCTTTTGCTACTTCAAGCCCGTATGCCTGAAGTTACGCGAAAAGTGGGTACGCTTGCAATTTTTTTGCAAAGCGAGTATAAGTTAAAATGTGACCCAAAAAACGGGTATAGATGCAAATGCCCCTTAATACACATACTCTAGAACAATGTGTAATCCTAAAAAACACCACTTTTGGACTACGTGTTAAATATGAAGTATCTATGCATAAAATAATTGAAAAATAATTACTTTATCTGTTCCAATTTATACAACATAATTTAATTCAACATTAAGGGGTCATTTGGTAGAGTGTATAAAAATAATGCTAAATATGGTGTATTAGTAATGCATGATTAATAATGCATGAGTTAGTAATGCAAGAATTAGTTATACATAGATTATATCTTATGCACTGTTTGTTGTAGTGTATTAAAAATTAAAATATATTGCATAATTTTTAAGAAATTTAATTATTTACAAAAATGCCATCCATATTCTTTAACTTAAAAGGACTTTGAGAATAATTTTTGTCTTTAACCATGCTAATGCATGCATTACTAGCCTTTGTATTGCTAATGCCATAGTTTTCTATGCATTAGCTATACATAGGATAATACCAAATAGAGTGTACAACTAATGCTTGTATTAGTTATACATAGGTTGAAAACGTGTACCAAACAAGGTATTACTAATACACAAAGCTAATACATGTATTATTTTCTCTAACACACTCTCCCAAACGACCTCTAAGTTTAAGAAAGAAAGATGATTTTTAAAACGTATGATTTTAAATATGTCATCACACTTGTATGACTATAAACTTTTGAAACCTACGATCTTAAAGGGCAACCCGATGCACTAAGCTCCCGTTATGCGCAGGGCCCGAATCGTACCACAAGTATCTACTGTATGTAGCCTTACCCTGTATTTTCTACAAGAGGCTATTTTTACCGTTCGAATATGTGACTTACTGGTCACATAACAACAACTTTACTAGTTACACCAAGATTCCTATTCCAAACCTATGACCTTGAACATTACATATATTTCACATGACTATAAAAGTCTCTCATTTGGGTGTGTTTGATATAAAGCAAAATGTTATTCATTTTTGTCATGTTTTCCCTCTCTAATTTCAAGAAAACGACTTCCTTAATTAGAGGAGGAATGATAATTTCCAAAATTCTCGAACTATTGGTTTCAACACTCCGCGCCATTGCACTTGCTTGCTCCTCCTGCACAACTGCATCTTTTTAAGTGTAAAATTAGAAGTTAATGTTAAGATTGTTTTACATATAAAAATCTATTTCAGACTAATAAGTAAATAATATCATGTAATTAAAACGAAGAGAGTCCAACTTCAAAATGTGATAAAGTAATGGAAAATAGTCATAATACAAACTTCAATTTTTCTTGGACTTCCAAATTTCAACACTATACCCTGGAGTTTAAATTACATCATATTAGTTTAATTCCTATAATACTTTTGATTTTCTTTCTAATATTAGGGTTTTTGTAACAATCCGGTCAGTCGTTTTGAGGGTTATAGCCATGAATTCCTTGACTGCTTCCCTCATATCTTTTTCTGCTTATGTGTCTTGCCGGGAAGTGTTGGTTGTGGTTTCAGAGTGTTTTTGGGACACTTAGTCCCTAAACGGAAGCTTAAGTCTTAGGATTTTGACTGTAGTCGAAACTATGTGAAGATAATTCCGGAATGGAGTTTCATCGATTCCTTTAGCTCCGTCGGGTGATTTTGGACTTAGGAGTGTATCAGAATTTTGTTTTGGAGGTCTGTAGCTTATTTAGGCTTGAAATGACGAAAGTCCATTTTTTGGAGATTTTGACCGGTAACAGAATTTTTGATATCGGGGTCGGATACGAGTAGGTCCGTATCGATGAGTATGACTTATGTGCAAAATTTGGGGTCAATTGGACGTGGTTTGATAGGTTTCAGCACCAGTTGTAGAAATTTGAAGTTTCAAGTTCATTAAGTTTGAATTAGAGCGTAATTTGTGTTTTTAGCATTTTTTGATGTGATCCAAGGGTTCGACTAAGTTCATATGGTGTTTTAGAACTTGTTAGTATGTTTGTTGAGGCCCTGAGTGCCTCGGGTTGATTTTGGGTGGTTAATGGATCATTTAACATTATGTTTTAATGGCTGAAGCTTACTGCACCTGGTGTAATTGAACCTGCGCGCTTGGGCCGTCGGTGTGGCGCCGCAGAAGCGATTATGGGCCTACCCAGCTGGGACCGCAAGTGCGGCCAGAGTTCTGTAGAATCAGACTTGCAGGAGCGGTAGAGGAGCGCCGAAGCGGCCCTTGATCGCATAAGCAAAATTTGAGGACTTAAGTGAAGTCCGCACCTGCGAGGGGTTTTAGGCAGGTGCGGAATCGCTGATGTGGTGGATTCCTCGCAGAGGCGAGAAAGCTAGGCAGAAAAAGAGAATTTTGAGGGTTTGATTCCATTCGATTTTGGGACTTTGAGAGCTCGGTGTGAGGCGTTGTTTCGAGGTTTCTTCAAGAAGATTGTTAGGGTTAGTGATTCTAACCCGGATTGGGCTATATTTCATGAATCTATTGCTATTTTAATCATCTAATCAGGGATTTGAGTTGGAAATTTGGGGAAAAATGGTAGAAACTTCATAGAGTAAAATTTCGAGTTTTGCAAGGCGATTTGAGGTCGGATTCGAGTAATTCTTTGATGGTTGGACTCAAGAGTGAATGGGTGTTCATATTTTGTGACTTTTACCCGATTTCGAGACGTGGCCCGGGGAGGCTTTTTAGGTGGATTTCCTAATTTCTTACTTTAGCTTAGATTTCACTAATTAGATTAGTTTCTTATAGATATATTATTTTGGATATATTTGGGCCATTCGGAGTCGAATATTCGTGGGAAAAGCATTTCTACCGATTGATTGAGCTTGGTTCGAGGTAAGTGAATTTCCTAACCTTGTATGTGGGATATCCCCTTAGGGTTTGGTGTTTTTATGATATGTGAGCACCGTGTACGCGAAGTGACGAGTGCGTACACGGGCTATTTGTTGAAAAACCTGATTTTTACTGAGTAATAACCCGTTTTCATCTTATTTGAGCGTACTAGCATGTGTAGTTATTCTGTTAGCCTAGAATAACATATTTACGTGCCTTAATTTCTTATCTGAACTATTTGCAGCATGCTTAGTGATTTCCTGCTTCATTTATTGACTTGTAGTTAGTCTAAACTATAGGTTCCTTGCTGCAACTGTTATCTTCATTCTGTTTGAGCTGCATATTTACTTTGGGACTATGAGACAGTATCCCGGGAGATCCCCCTACATGTTTACTTTTGAGACTACAAGGCGGTACCCGGGAGTTCTCCCTGCATATTTATCTTTGAGACTACGAGGCGGTACCTCGGGAGTTATCCCAACACATTTACTTTTGAGACTACGAGGCACTACCTCTGGAGTTCTCCCTGTATATATATTTTGGGACTACGAGGCGGTATCGCGAGAGTTCCCCGTTGTTTAATCTACGTGCGGTATTATTATTTGTTGTGTTTCCTTTCGTTAAATTCTAGTCTATTATTAAATTGTATATCTCCTGTCTTATTTTTATTCACCAGTGGGCCTGACCTGATCTCGTCAGTACTCGACCGAGCTAGGCTTAGCACTTACTGAGTACCATTGTGATATACTCATGCTACTCTTCTGCACATGTTTTTATATGCAGATCCAAGTACATCATTCCAGCCTCGTTATTAGTCATGCAGCTGCTGCTACAAAGACTTCGAGGTACATCTGCCCCGTCCGCAGGCCTAGGAGTCCCGCTCTATCTCTTGTGTAGTTTTTCTCTGCTACTTCTAAATACTGATGTATAGAACATATAGTAAATTCTTTGAAGCTTGTGACTTATGATGTTTCGGGTCTTGGGAAAAGTTATGTATTTATTTTTTGGAGTTGTTATTGTATCTGTCGAGCGACATTTCTATCAATTATTTTATTATTGTTGTTGTTAGTGGTTTATCTTTTTGTTTTCATTTTCGTTGTTATTCCGCAAGTGTTAGGCTTACGTAGTCATAAAGACTGGGTGCCATCGCGACCTCTCACGGAGGGAAGGTTGGGTCGTGACAAGTTGGTATTATAGCTCTAGGTTCATGGATTTGTGAGTCACAAGCCGGTTTATTAGAGTCTCGCGCATCGGTACAGTGACGTATGTACTTATCTTCGGGAGGCTGTGGAACTGTTAGGAAAAATTATACTTCTTGATTCCTTGTTGTGCGAAATTTGTTGACATAAAAAAAAATTCTAAACTTCTGTATTCTATTCTTTCTCACAGAGGGTGAGGACCCATACCGGAGGATCTGATGACCAGGCACCCGTGCCCCTGCTAAATTCACGAGAGGCCATGGCCGGGGTAGAGACCGAGGATGAACACACGGTGTATCCAGAGAACCCGCATGAGTTGCGATAGAGGAGCCCAGTACATCCAGCTGGAGGGCAGGCGCTTGAGGTGCCTATTGCAACACCAGCCCTCCAGGAGACTCTAGCCCAACTCATGAGCATGTAAAGCACCTTAGCTCAGGCTGGATTGATCCCACTAGCTCCTGCCATATCCCAGACCGCGGGAGGGGCACAGACTCCCGCAGCCCATACTCCTGAGCAGAGGGTCCAGGTTGACTAGGCCCCAAAGTTTATACCCATGCAACAGGTAGCTCCAGTCCAACACGAGACTAGGCCAGCAGCTTCTGAGGCGGAGCAACTCAGACTTGAGAGGTACAAGAAGTACCTCCCACTTACCTTTAGCGGTTTGGAGACAGATGATGCCTAGGATTTTCCGGAGGAGTGTCACTGTATTCTCTATACTATGGGCATAACGGAGATGAATGGTGTTTCTTTTACCACATTCCATCTTAGAGGAGCACCCTATCAGTGCTGGCGTGCTTATGAGTTGAGTAGTGTGGCTAGGCATCTTCACTTACATGGACTAAGTTCTCGGACATGTTTTTGAGAGAGTATGTCCCTCAAAGCCTCAGGGACTCATGGAGCGCGAAGTTTAAGCAGCTGTTCCAGGATGCTATGACTACGTCAGAGTATGCAGTTTGCTTCAGTGATTTGGCCCGACAAGCACTGACCTTGGTTTCCACAGTTAGAGAGAGGGTTCGACGGTTCATTGAGGGAATCCAGCCCAGTATCTGTATTAGTATGTCCAAGGAGTTGGAGATGGATATTTCGTATCAACAGGTTGTGGGTATTTCTAGGAGATTGGAGGGCATGCTTGCCCGAGATATAGAGGAGAGGGAGGCCAAACGGTCTCGAGAGTCTGGCACTTATAGTGGTACTCAAGCCCAAGCTGTAGTTCACCATGGTAGGGGTTTTCTGAGTTGCCCCGTTCATTCAGCTCTTCCATCCCCTTCTACGACATAGAAGCCTTATTATGCACCGCCAATATCTAATGTGCCTCCTGCTCGGGGTGTTTTTAGCAGCCAGTCTAGCAGAACTGGCCCGATCCAGTCACAGCAAGCACCCCTTCCGAGAGCTTTTTTTGAGTGTGGCGACACTTATCATATGGTGTGGAATTTCCCCAGGCTTAGGAGGGGTGCACCTCCAAAGACTTCTCAACCACCGCGTGCTCCACCGGGTCCTCAAGCTATGATTCCAGCACCAGCTATCGCCCCACCTGCTCAGCAAGCCTGAGGTGGATGTCGGTAGATCGAGGTCGCCCTAGAGGGGGAGGCCAGGCCAGATATTATGCTCTTCCGGCTCGTACAGAGGCAGTTGCTTCTGACTCTGTCGTTAATGGTATTGTTCCGGTATGTCCTAGAGATATGTCAGTATTATTTGATCCAGGCTCTACATATTCCTATGTGTCCTCTTATTTTGCCCCGTACTTGGGCGTATCTCGGGATTCTTTTAGTTCCCATGTTTATGTGTCTACTTCTATGGGAGATTCTCTTGGTGTGGATCACGTGTATCAGTCGTGTTTGATTTCTCTTAGTGGTTTTGAGACCAGAGCCAATTTATTATTGCTAAATATGGTAGACTTGATGTTATCTTGCGAATGGACTGGTTGTCGCTCCATTATGCTATTCTTGATTGTCACGATAAGATCATGACGCTGGCTATGCCAGGTTTACCGCGATTAGAGTGGAGGGGTACCTTAGAGTATACTCCGAGCAGAGTTATTTCATTTTTTAAGGCTCAACAAACGGTTAAGAAGGGGTGTAACTCGTATCTAGCTTATGTGAGAGATGCCAGTATTGATACCCCTATAGTTGAGTCAGTTCCAATGGTGAGGGACTTCCCAGACGTGTTTCCAGCTGATCTTTCAAGCATGCCGCCCGACAAAGATATTGATTTTGGCATCGATTTGTTGCCGGGAACTCAACCCACTTCTATTCCTCCATATCGTATGGCTCCTCCAGAGTTGAAGAAATTGAAGGAGCAGTGGAAGGAGTTCCTTGATAAGGGATTAATTTATCCTAGTGTGTCATCTTGGGGTGCTCCGGACTTATTTGTGAAGAAAAAGTATGGCTTTATGCATATGTGCATTGATTATCGCCAACTGAGCAAAGTTACAGTGAAGAACAGGTATCCAATGCCTCGTATTGATGACTTATTTGATCAGTTATAGGGTGCCAATGTTTTTTCCAAAATTGACTTACGTTCAGGCTATCATCGCTTGAAGATTAGGGAGCCAGATATCCCGAAGACTGCTTTCAGGACTCGGTATGGTCACTACGAGTTTCTTGTGATGTCTTTTAGGCTAACCAATGCCCCAACAACTTTTATGCACTTGATACAAAGTGTGTTTCGACCTTTTCTTGAATTTTTTTGTCATTTTTCTTATTGATGACATTCTGGTGTACTTCCGGGCTAGGGAGGATCATGAGCAGCACCTGAGGACTGTACTTCAGACCTTGAGGGAAAAGAAGTTATATGCAAAATTTTCAAAGTGTGAGTTTTGGCTAGACTCAGTGGCATTCTTGGGTCATGTAGTATCGAGTTATGGATTCAAGGTGGATACGAAGAATGCGGAAGCAGGCAGAGTTGGCCTAGACCGTCATAAGCTTTGGGGATCCGGAATTTTCTTAGTTTGGTGGGGTATTACCGTCGTTTTGTAGAGGGATTTTCATCTATTGTAGCACTTATGACCAGGCTGACCCAGAAGGGTTCTCCGTTCAGGTGGACAGAGAAGTGTGAGGAGAGCTTCCAGAAGCTCAAAACAGCTTTGACTACAGTCTCAATATTGGTATTGCCTACAGGTTCGAGGTCTTATACTGTATATTGTGATGCGTCACAGATTCATCTCAGCGCGGTGTTGATGTAGGACAGTAGGGTGATTGCCTACACGTCCAGACAGATGAAGGTACATGAAAAGAACTATCATGTCCACGACCTTTAGTTAACATCTATTGTTCATGCCTTGAAGATTTGGCGGCACTATTTGTACGGTGTTCCTTGTGAGATTTACAACGATCATCGGAGTTTGCAGCACCTATTCAAGCAAAACGATCTTAACTTGCGTCAGCGGAGGTGGTTGGAGCTGCTTAAGGACTATGATATCACCATTTTTTACCATCCTTGGAAGACCAATATGGTGGACGATGCTTTGAGTCGCCAGGAAGAGAGTTTGGGAGTTTAGCATATCTACTAGCAGCAGAGAGCCCATTGACGTTGGATGTTCAGGCCTTAGCCAGCCAGTTTGTGAGATTGGATATTTCTGAGTCGAGTCAGCATTGGCTTGTATGGTTTCCCAGTCTTCTCTTTATGACCGTACGAGGGAGCGTCAATATGATGACCCCCATCTGCTTTTCCTTAAGACACGATTCAGCATAGTAATGCTAAGGAGGTCACTATTGGGGATGATGGTGCATTGAGAATGCAGGGCAGGCTATGGGTGCCCAATGTAGATGGCTTGCGTGAGTTGATTCTTCAGGATACTCACAGTTCGCGATACTTCATTCATCCAGGTGTCGCGAAGATGTATCAAGACTTGAGGTAGCATTACTGGTGGTGGAGGATGAAGAAGGACATAATGGAGTATGTAGCTCGGTGTCTTTGCCAGCAGGTGAAATATGAGCACCAACATCCAGGCGGGTTGCTTCAGAAATTGGATATTCTAGAGTGGAAATGGGAGCGGATCACCATGGATTTTGTTTGTTGAGGTCCCACGAAATCAGTGGAGGTTTGATGCAGTTTTGGTGATTGTGGATAGGCTGACCAAGTGAGCTCATTTCATTTCTGTGATGACTACCTATTCTTCCAAGCACTTGGATCAAATTTATATCCGCGAGATCGTCATGCTTCATGGCGCACCAGTATCTCTCATCTCTGACTAGGGTACGCACCTTACATCATGGTTCTGGAGGGTCGTACAACATAAGTTGGGTACTCGAGTGGACTGAGCACAACATTTTACCCTCAGAGGGACAGACAGTCCGAGCGCACTATTCAGATATTAGAGAATATGATCCGTGCGTGTGTGATGGAGTTTGGAGGTTCGTGGGATCAGTTCTTGCCAGTTGTAAAGTTTGTGTACAACAACAGTTATCAATCAAGTATCCAGATGGCACCGTATGAGACTCTATATGGTTGGCGGTGTTGGTCTCCAGTAGGTTGGTTAGAGCTGGGCTAGGCTAGATTATTAGTACAAACTTGGTTCAGGATGACCTGGTTAAGGTGAAGGTGATTCAGGATCGACTTCGCACAGCCCAGTCCAGACAGAAGAGTTATGTGGATCAGAAGGTTCGTGATGTTGCATTCATGGTTGGAGAGCGGGTCTTGCTCTAGGTTTTTCCTATGAAGGGCGTTATGAGGTTTGTAAACAAGGGCAAGCTAAGACCAAGGTTTATTGGTCCCTTTGAGGTGTAACGACGTGTTGGGGAGGTTGCTTTTGAGCTTGCATTGCCTCCCAGTCTTGGAGGAGTTCATCCGGTATTCCGTGTTTCTATGCTCCGAAAGTATCACGGTGATCCGTCTCATATATTGGATTTCAACTCAGTCTAGTTGGACAAGGATCTGTCTTATGTTGAAAAGCCAATGGCTATTTTGGACAGGAAAGTTCGGAAGCTGAGGTCAAAGAACATTGCATCCGTGAAGGTTCAGTGGAGGGGTCAGCTGGTCGAGGAGGCGACTTGGGAGATTGAGCATGATATGTGCAGGCGTTATCCTCATCTTTTCACCAGTATAGGTATGTATCTATACTTGTTCGAGGATGAATGATTTTATTAAAAGGGGGTGGATGTAACGATCCGGCCGGTCGTTTCGAGAGTTATAGCCCTGATTACCTGTTTACTGCTTCCCCCCTATCTTTTTCTTCTTATGTGTCTTGCCGGGAGGTGTTGGTTGTGGTTTCAGAGTGTTTTTGGGACACTTAGTCCCTAAATGGAATCTTAGGTCTTGGGATTTTGACCGTAGTTAGAACTGTTTGAAGACGACTCCGAAATAGAGTTTCATCGGTTCCGTTAGCTCATTTTGGTGATTTTGGACTTAGGGGCGTGTCCGAATTTTGTTTTGGAGGTCTGTAGCTTATTTAGGATTGAAATGACGAAAGTTAAATTTTTAAAGATTTTGACCGGGAGCGTACTTTTTGATATCGGGGTCGGATCCCGATTCTGAAAGTTGGAATAGGTCTGTATTGATGAATATGGATTATGCGCAAACTTTAGGGTCAATCGGAGGTGGTTTGATAGGTTTTGAAATCAGTTGTAGAAATTTGAAGTTTCAAGTTCATTAATTTTGAATCGGAGGGTGATTTGTGTTTTTAGCGTTGTTTGATGTGATTTAAGGGCTTGAATAAGTTTGTATGGTGTTTTAGGACTTGTTTTTATGTTTGGTTGATGCCCCGGGGGCCTTGGGTTGATTTCAGGCTGGTTAACAGATCATTTGGCATAGTGTTGGAATGGTTCAAGCTTGTTGCACCTGGTGTAATCACATCTGTGCACTTGGGCCATAGGTGCGACATCGCAGAAGCGACCATTGAGTTGCAGAAGCGATTATGGTCTTGCCCAGCTGGGACCGCGCTTGGATAGATTTGGGCCATTCAGAGTCGGATATTCGTGGGAAAAGCATTGCTATCGATTGATTGAGCTTGGTTTGAGGTAAGTGGATTGCCTAACCTTGTGTGTGGGAAATATCCTTAGGATTTGGTGTTGTTATGATTTGTGAGCGCTGTGTACGCGAGGTGACGAGTGCGTACATGGGCGATTTGTTGAAAAATCTAATTTTTATTTAGTAATAACATGTTTTCATCTTATTTGAGTATGCTAGTATGTGCAGTTATCCTGTTAGCCTAGAATAGCATGTCTATGTCCCTTAGTTACTTATTGAACTATTTGCAGCATGCTTTGTGATTTCCTGCTTCATTTATTGACTTGTACTTAGTCTAAACTGTTGGTTCCTTGGTGTAACTATTATCTTCATTCTATTTGAGCTGCACATTAAATTTGGGACTACAGAACGGTATCCCGAGAGATCCCCAAGCATGTTTACTTTTGAGACTACGAGGCAGTACCTCGGGAGTTCTCCCTGCATGTTTACTTTTGAGAGTACGAGGCATTATCTCGGGAGTTCTCCGTGCACATTTACTTTTGAGACTATGAGGTGTTACCTCGGGAGTTCTCCCTTTACATTTATTTTGGGACTACGAGACAGTATCTCGACAGTTCACCGCTATTTAACCTGTGTTCTGTATTATTAATTGCCACGTTTTCTTTCATTAAATTCTAGTCTATTATTAAACTTTATATCTCCTATGTTATTTATTGTTCACTAGTGGGTCTGAACTGACCTTGTCACTACTCAACCGAGATTAGGCTTGGAACTTACTGGGTACCATTGTGGTGTACTCAAGCTACTCTTCTGCACATGTTTTCGTGTGCAGATCCAGATACATCGTTCTAGCCTTGTTTTTAGTCGTGTACCTGTTGTTGCTACGGAGACTTCGAGGTACATCTGCCGCGTCCGCAGACCTAGGAGTCCCCCTCTATCGCTTGTGTAGTTTTCTTCTGCTACTTCGTAATACTGATGTATAGAACAAAAAGTAAATTCTTAGAAGCTTGTGACTTATGATGTTCCGGGTCTTGGGAAAACTTCTGTATTTATTTTTGAGAGTTGTTATTGTATATGCCGGGCGACATTTCTATCAATTATTTTATTACTATTGCTGTTAGTGGATTAACTTTATGTTTTCCTTTCGTTGTTATTTCGAAAGTGTAAGGCTTACCTAGTTGTGGAGACTAGGTGCCATCGCGACCTCTCACAGAGGGAAAGTTGGATCGTGACAGTTTTAACAAATCTACAAATTCTTCTTGTGATATACTATATTGCAATGGATACACAATATATAATTCCCTTGATTTTTTTGTTCAATTAAGAGCCCGTTGGGACATAAGATATTTTTTACTTTTTCTCGAAATCAGTCTTTGGCCATAAAAGTTTTTCAATTTTTACTTGAAGATGAATTTTGAAATTTTTCGAAAATTCGAAAAACTCCAAAAAAATTGTTTTTCAAACTTTCCCTAGATCACTATCAAAACATCAAAAACAACCCAAAATTATATTCATGTCCAAACACAACTCTAAATTTCAAATAACATTTTCACTTTTTTTTTTTGAAAGTTTACAATTCTTTTGTCCAAATGACACTAAGTTCCGACATCAAAATGATGTGCAGATTAGAATTTCGAATTTTGTTCGATGTTTTCATGGTTGATGATGAGAATGAACTTAACATAGATATCTGCTCCGCAACAAGCTCATCTAAACCAAAGTATATAAAAAATAGTGAAAATAGCATGAGTTAGTTAGTTTTCGGACTAATAACTTTAAAATAATCAGCATTTGTAAAGTAATTACAAAATAGCCATTATTTTGTGCGGGGATAAATCTGGAGAAAAATATACTAACTGAAACACAAAAAGTTCCAGCATAATATGCTAGATTTGAAACTCGTACGTAGAAACGTCCATACTATTTTGGAACTCTAGCATATTATATTGGAATCTCATATGGAAAAAAAATTCAAACTCCAACATAAATTCTTAATTGTTTTCACATGAAAAAGTGATTAAAATTTGATTATTTTAAAATTATGGTATATCAGGCTATTGCTGATTTTTTCCCCGAAAAAATAAGTCAAAACTCTAGTTGAGGAAAGAAAAAACACTAGCGATATCACAACTGTAATGTTGGGGTGAATTTGCTTACGTGTAAGGGGTCGTTTGGTATGATGAATAAGTAAAAATATGGGATAAGAATTTAGTACCGTCTTATCCCTTATTTGGTTACTAACTTTTGGACAAGTTATTCTATGATTAAAATAATATCGAGATATTTTATATCTGTCGGAGTGTGGAATAATAATCTAAAGATATCCCAAGATAAACCAGTAAAATTGACAATCCCAAAATTAATACAAATATCAAACAATCATTAATAAAATACTAAGATAATTAATTCTAACATAATCCTAAAATAAATAGTAAAATACGCAACATGATTTTTCTATGAATATATCATAATCAAAAGTTAGGTGTAATGAGGTTTGGCAGCGTGTTTGTTTAACCAAAGAATTGGATTCTTAGTCAAAGCTATTTTAAGAAGTACTCGGGCTTCTGATAACCAAAGAGATTAGCTAATAATAGGATTTAGACTTGTAAATAAGAAAGCAATAAGATAGCATAAAAGTAAGTATATTTCGAACGTGTCTCTACAAGTGAGATCTTACTCCCTTTTATAGGGAATTTCTTAATATAACGTCTACTCTTATTAATGATTGAGCATTAATGAATATTTTTATCATTAATGTAATGTTACAATTGGTAATTGTAACTGTTGCGTGAAGATTATGTAACTTTTAGCTCATTGATTGAAGACCTTTGAATCTGCCCTTTATTCTACCTTAGTTCATTTTGACTGTCTCTCTTCAACTCCTCAATTAGACAAGAACTCCCGCATCTAATTGTCTCGTGTGCATGCTATTCCGTTCCTCTTTGCTCCGTACGTTTTTCTAAACTTCTGACCAGCTTTCATGTTTTCACTGACCCACGTAGATTGCCTTGTCATCAAAATGTGAAGTTTATTTTTTACCAATACATATAGTCCCCCCACTTACCATTTATTTATCACTTGAATATTTGGTAAGTGGATACTCATTTATGGCGGGAATATTTTGGCGCCGTTTTACTCGTACCATTGCATCTGTCTCTGAACGTATGCGTCTCTTGTCACTTCCATTACATGCACGTGCCACACGGTGATTCCAGATTGGTTATGCAATTCATCAGCGCACTTTAGGGCTTTTTGCGGCTGCATCAGTCATGAAGTGACAATTTTAATAATGACTTTCACATCAGTATCTTTCCATTTTTTGATGGTTGCCTTCGTGTATAAATACCCATTCTTTTCCTTTGCTTCTACGAAAAACTTCTAAATTTCTTTTTCTACTTGCAAGTCCTTCTTTCTTGCAAATATGTCTTCTTTAAACCAAGACCCCAAAAAAGTAATAATAGTCAATGAACTATCTCCTTCTTCTGCTCCGATCCGGAGTAGGAGGGGCGGTAGATTAAGGAGTTTGGGCTCAACACCTTCTAGAGGGTCTTCTTCTTCTCAACGTAACATTACTCCTCCACCAACTTCTAGGATTATTGTTACTCCATCTTCTTCTAGGGATAGAGCTTCTAGATATTCTTCTAAGAGTAGAGAGTCCAATGTACCACTTCGCGAACCAAAAGTAGATGATATTGTACCCGCTGAATTTTCTTTCGTAAATGACAGTGAAGCCATAAGAAAATAGTTTTCTTCCATGACGTCTCATGATCGTGCTGATCTTTACCCTACTCAATTTACTGAGGGTTTGATTTCTCTTGTGCGCAGAGACTGTATTGGAAATTTGATTTCCCGGTCTTGGTCCCCAATGAAAATCAAAGGATAAATTCTTACAAAGTAGGCTATTCTTTTGTATATACCTAACCCTTTACTTTGGGTTTCAGGACTTCCATCGACCATGTCATTATAGAGTTTTGTCAATTTTTTAACGTGTGTTTGGGACAAATCGGTCCTATCGTCTGGAAGGCAGTAGCATGCCTCAAATATTTGGCTAACTTAGATTCACCTGCTTTGACTTTTATCATCTTATTCACCTCTACTCTCCAAAATTATTCCGCCAAGGAATCTTTACTCTTGTGACTAGGAGTAAGAGAGTTTTAGTCAATCCTAATGATGATAAAAATAGAGGTTGGTATGCCATGTTTGTTGCTACCCCTACAGGTGGATTAGTAGGTGAAGGAAATTTACCCTTCCCTGAGAAGTGGAACTTTGCACGTAAGTTTTTGTTTACTCACTTATTTCCTTATTCTTGATAGATGTTCAGTACCGTGACTGTTTTTGTCTTTTTTCAGCAACCATGGGAGCCGTCGAGGAGATTTTTGATTTCCGTGGTTAGGTAGAAAAATTGTTGTTGATCGCTCCAATGGAAGAATGTTCTTGGAAATACCTTTCTGCATGGTTTGGTTGGAAAGTAAAAACCCATGGTAGGTGTTTTTTACGTTTCCCTTTTCTCTCTTTTTTGAACTTCTCTAATCCCTTTTGTTTGTTAAGGTTTCCCGCTCGTGGTGTCAGCGCTGCTGCTATAACTTCTTTGAAGCTCTCTTTGGCCAAGGCTCAAGAAATTATCTTAAATTCTTGCTCGTCAAAAAGGAAAGTGGATAGGACTCAAACCTTAGAAGATGAGAAGGAGCAGGAGGAAGGCTCGTTGGTTCGTAGGCCACGAGCAAGAAGAATAGTCATGTCTGATGATGAATCTGCTCCCCTTACTGGTCCATCTTTCGTGCCTGAGCCCGATCATTCTACCCTTGCATACTCTGAGGAGTAAATTCCTTCTACAACCACTTAGTCAGTTGAGAAATTGTTCCATCAAGGTTTTGGCTCAATTTCAGAAGAGACGCTTCTTGCCATCTTTTTTCCTTCTGCTCCAGTGGAACTTCAGTCTGCCGTGCCTGTTGCTGTTTCTACTTCCCCGTCTATGCCACCCGTGGCTCCTTCATCTACCCCTACTACCGTGCCTTCTATTATTGAAGTACTGTCTTCTAGAAATGAGGAGATGAAGCGAATTATGATCGAGGTTCCTGTGGAAGGTAGCCTCTTAAAGAAATCAGGCCAGCCGGATGTGTGGTTGAAGCCTTTGATTGGCCCGGTTGAGAAGTCAAAATTGGAAAGTCATAGCTCCTTAACGCGGATGAGTGAGATTGTACACTCATCTTTGAAGGTAATCTTCCTATTATTTCTTCTTAACACTAGCCTTTGCCGTATCTAATTTCCTTTTTTTTGTGTAGATCAATCTCATTGAGTTGATGAAAAGGATCGTACATACAGAGAAGTTAATGAATGACCACCATACCGAGGCTAATAACTGGAAGGAATAATTTGAGAGCCTTCAACATGATATGGAAGCAGTAGAAGAGGAAAAGTGAACCTTAGAGTATCAGGTTAGAGTGATAGTAGCAGAATTAGCCATTGAGAAGGCTTTGTCAAATCAAGCAGGAAAGGATAAGAACATCCTGGAATCCTTATTTGCAGAACAGCTTTCCCGTGCTTCTGAAGAGATAAGAAGCTTGAAGGATTTGCTAAACCAGAAGGAGGATTATGCTGTTGAACTTGTGCAATCACTTACCCAGACCCAAGAGGACCTCCGTGAATCTTCAAACAAGATTCAATTTCTGGAAAAATTTCTTGCCCCTTTGCATGCTTTTTATGATGCTATCGTGGTTGAAAGAGATGATCTGAGAGCCGATATTGAACAATGGGAGAAAGATTACGAGGATCTTGAGGATAAGGCAGATGTTGATGTGAGTTGGGCTTATTTGAATGCCCGGCTTGACACATTGACAGAAATGGGCCAAGGAAATTTTGACTTAGAAGATGAAGTTGCTAAGACTAAGGAGACGATTAAAAAGTGTCGGCAAAGTCAAAAATTTTCATCACCTAAAGTTGAAGTTCCAATGGTTGATGAGATCGTTCCTGATGAAGCTGTTTCCCAAGCCTCGCCATCTCAAGTCGCTCCTCCTGGTGATGAAGATAATCCTCCCACTGCCTAATGAAAGTGTTTATCAACCCTTCTCTTTTTTCTTTGTTGGAACAATTGGTGGTTACCCCCGGTCCCATTTGGGGGTGAAGTTTGGTTTAGTAAGTCCCCAATGACAACTTAGGAGAAACTTGTATAAATACTTTTGGTTTAAACTAAGTTAATACTTAGTTTTTACCATTATATAATATTAATATTTACATTTCTTACCATGACTTGTGTTTTTCGAGTTTTCGTTTTACTCTTAAGTGTTTGCATGCTTTACGTTCGGTTTTTTGTTTTACCCCTTTGGTATTTAATTTTGCATTTAAAAAACGCTTCAGTATTTCGTGTCTTTTTGAAATAAGCACGATTTATAAAAGAGAGACCTTTTATGAACGACACTTAATGAATAAGATGTCTCAACTTCATAATGGTGTAAACATACAAAAGAGATATAGGAATTCACATGTTTTTTTCGAATAATATTTATCAGAAAGTCTTTTTATTATTCGAACTTTCATAACATTTTACATGTGTTTGAGCATTGTCTATGACTCTTTTGTAACTGTTTTCTCTTACAAAAGGTTTTTGAATAAACACGGGGGTATTAATTTCATCCCGTAACTAAATTCTGCCTTTAACCTAAACATTCGTTTATATTCACGAGTGTGTTCTTTGTAGGTTTCTGAATCAGGCTTTGTGTTTTTGTCTTTGGCTCTTTGATTCTGCTCATTAACTTTTGACTTGTTGGAAAAAATGGATCTTCAGGCTTGAACTTTGACTCTTTTGATAGTCTTCTTTGCCTCTTTCCATACTGTATAGTCCCCCAAGTGTTTGAGCTTTGGAGAATGAAATCTCGAGCACTTGACTTATGCTTTCTTGTGGTCCTTTTTCTGAAAAGGAAAAGCATACGGGACTCGAAGGTATACATTTTAGATGATGACAGCTTAACCCTTTGAAATGTCCATCAGAAAGTTGTAACCCTAGACCGGGAATTCAGTTTTTTCCTCGTGTCTATTCAGGTCTAATATCATCATCTGGTATGGGTTAGCTTTTTTCCTATCATCTAAAATGGTTAGTGTAATTTTAACTGTACTTAATAAAATTGAACGTAATGATACCTGACCGTGGGTATTCCTTTCCCTTAGAAGTAATATTCTTCAAGTGAACATCGTTCCAACTTGTTGGTAAAATTCTGCCATCCATGGTTTCCAAGTCATAAGCTCCTTTTCCAGCAATACCATGCACTTTGTAGGGTCTTTCCCACTCTGGATTTAATTTTCCTACTCTAGCGTCCTTTGTTGAATGAAAAACTTTCTTAAGGACAAAGTCCCCAATTTTGAAGTATTTGAGGTGAGCTTTTCTATTATAATATCGCTCTATGATTTGCTTTTGAGCTGCCATGCGTATTAAAGAAACTTCTCTCCTTTGCTCGAGTAAATCCAGATTGTTTCTCAACTTGTCATTGTTTGTTTGTTCTGTTGCTGTTATGAATCTCATGCTCGGTTCCCCGATTTCCACTAGTATTAGAGCTTCTGAGCTGTAAACAAGCGCGAATGGGGTTTCTACCCTGGCTGTCTTTACAGTAGTTCTATAAGCCCATAATACTGCCGGTAGTTCTTCGGGCCACTTTCCCTTAGCTTTTTCCAATCGTTTCTTCAAATTGTTAACAATGATTTTATTTGTTGACTCAGCTTTCCCGTTAGCCACATGATGATATGGTGAAGAAGTGATTCCTTTGATTTGCCAGCTTTGGAAGAATTCTATAATTTGAGAGCCTATGAATTTTGGGCCATTGTCACATATAATTTTCTTTGGTACACCAAAACGACATATGATGTTTCGCCATATGAAAATTTTCACTTCTTTTTCTCACACCTGTTTAAAAGCATCAGCCTCCACTCATTTTAAGAAATAATCTGTTAATACAAGTAAAAATCGTACCTTTCCTCTGGCTGGGGGTAGAGGTCCTACTATATCCATTCCCCATTTAATAAATGGCCAAGGTGATACAATTGGGTGTAATAATTCTACGGGCCGATGCATATTGTTAGCATATCATTGACATTTATCACATTTATCTACGAAAGTTTCGGCGTCTTCTTCCATCTTAGGCCAATAATACCCTACTCTGATTAGGGTTTTGACTAAGGATCTTGCACCTGCGTGGTTCGCACAATGTCCTTCGTGTACTTCTTTCATCACGTACTCCGTTTAGTTTGGTCCAAGGCACCTTTCTAGGGGACCTCCAAACATTTTGCGATACAGAGTGTCACGAACTAAGAAGTATCGTGCAGCTTTACGGCGAAGTGCTTGAGCTTCTTTCTTATCTTCAGGCACGGTACCATTCTGCAAAAAAATTACAATTTCATTTATCCAATCCAGGTCAGATTATTAAATGTTACCTCATTCTTGTCCTGGTCAGTTGCTGAATGAAATAAGTGTATCACAATAGCATTGTCTTTATTCGTTACATCGGTAACTGCTGCAAGATTAGCTAACGCATCCGCTTCTGCGTTTTCCTCTCTAGGTACTTGCAAAATCTTCTATGACTGGAATTTCTTCACCAGGACTCGTGCCTTTTCCAGATACTATTGCATTCAAGTCTCTCTAGCAGTATAAGTCCCCTGCATATGGTTCACCACTAGTTGCGAGTCGCTTTTGATCACGATCTGCTCAAGTGAGAGTTCTTGTGCTACTTCGAGTCCTGCAATGACAGCTTCGTACTCCTCTTCATTGTTAGTAATGGGATAAAATTTAATAGTTTACCTTATCTTTTCACCCGAAGGTGGTATTAAAACAATTCCAAACCCGGCTCTTTTGATATTAGAAGAGCCGTCGGTGAATAGAGTCCATATTCTTGGATTAGCTCCGGTAAAGATTTGTAACTCTTTTTCTATTTCAGGAATTAAGCTAGTGTTAAATCTGCGACAAAATCGGCTAAAAACTGAGACTTTATTGCAGTCTTAGGTTGATAAACTATGCCATATTCGCTTAGTTTTATTGCCCATTTAGCCAGTCTACCTGGCAGTTCTCGCTTATGCAAAATATTTCTCAAAGAATATGAAGTTACAACAGTAATTGGGTGACACTGAAAGTATGGTCTTAACTTTCTAGCTGCCATGATTAGAGCCAAGCTTAATTTTTCTAGATGAGGATATCTAGTTTCAGCATCTAGTAAGGACTTACTTACATAGTAGATAGGAGATTGCTTACCTTTGTCTTCCCTTACCATGACTGCATTTACGGCTATTTTTTCCACAACAAGAAAAATGTATAACATTTCCCCTTCCTTTGGTTTAGACAGTAGTGGGGGATTCAATAGATAAGCCTTCAAGTCTTTAAGAGCTTGTTGACATTCTTCAATCCATTCGAACTTATTCTGATTCTTTAGTACTGAGAAGAATTTAAAACTCTTCTCTGAATATATGGAGATGAATCTTCCTAAAGCTGCAATCCTAGTACATCAGGTATTTCTTCAATAGCTTTAATTTGAGCAGAATTTACTTCAATGCCTCAATTTCATACGAGAAAACCCAAAAATTTACCTGATTCGACGCTAAAGGCGCATTTTTCTTGATTTAAATTCATGTTATACCTGCGGAGGATCTCGAAAGTAGTTGTGAGATGTTGGAAATGATCTTCTGCCTTCGTTGACTTTACCAACATGTCATCAATGCACATCTCTATTGTTTTCCCCAGATGTTCCTGGAACATCTTGGTCACTAGCCTTTGATACGTGGCTCCAGCATTTTTCAAGCCAAAAGGCATGACTTTGTAACAATAAGTCCCCCTCTTACTAATAAAGGAGGTGTTTTCCTCGTCTGAGGGGTCCATTTTTATCTGATTGTAACCAGAACATGCATCTAGAAAGCTTAATAATTCATAAATTGTAGTGGCATCAATCATTTGATCTATGTGAGGTAATGGAAATGAGTCTTTTGGGCATGCTTTATTCAAATCCGTGTAATCTACGCATACTCTCCATTTACCGTTATTTTAGGTACCACTACGGTATTAGCTAACCAATTAGGATATTTTACCTCATGTATTGAACCGATTTTTACGAGTTTCTGTACCTCTTCATCGATCACTTGATTCTTGAACGATCCCTTCTTTATTTTCTTTTGCTTGAGAGGTAAGAAGGATGGGCCTTCATTTAGTTTATGAGTCATCACTTCTGGGGGTATACCTATCATATTTGAATGGGACCAAGCAAAATAATATGCGTTAACTTTTAAATATTCAATTAACTTACCTCTTCTGGTCGGGCTTAGCCTTGCTCCTATGTGGATTTTTGTGCTCAGGCTTAAGCTCGGACAGTGGAACAGCTTCGAGCTCCTCAGTCGTTGTCTTGATATTTTCATTCTCTTCTGGTTCTTGAATAGCATCAGGTTTGGAATCCATGTCCGTATGTCTTGATGTGACATCCGTGGTGATTTGATTCACCGTTTCTTTATCATTTTCTTCCGTGTCTGATCGAGTTTCTCCCTCGTCTTTTGATTCCTCTACTATTTCTTTATTGGAATGCATCACTGAGTTGATGTTTCTTGAAGTCTTCTAATCATCTTGAATTTGCTAGATTCCCCATCTGGAAGGGATTTTGATTACCTGATGCAGGGTGGATGGTACTGCATCCATGTTATGGATCCATGGTCTCCCCATGATTACATTATAGCCATATTTTTATCTACAACTTGAAATTTCGTTTCCTTGACGACGCCTTCTACATAGGTATTAAGCTCAATTTCTCCTTTTGTTATGACAGTAGAGTTGTCGAATCCGGACAAGGAACGTGCTTTTGGAATTACACGATCCCCCATTAACATCTCTTCCACAACCCTCAGCAAAATGATATTAACCGAGCTACCTGGATCAATCAATACACTTTTTACATTAGTGTCATGTATAAGTAGAGATATTACCAGTGCATCGTTATGTGGAATAAGTAATCCATCAACATCTGAGTCGTCGAATGAGATGCTGTCAGCCTCCAAAGTCTCACGAGTCCGTTTCCCGTGGGTCACTGTGAACTTGGTCATCCTTCTTGCTGAAGTATAAGTTACGCCATTTATCTCCTCTCCTCCATTTATCACATTTACATTTCTCTTCGGAGATGGTGGTTTTGGGGATTCCTGCCTATTCTTCATATATGCCTATTTACCTTTTTCACTAAACAGTTCTGTTAGATAACCTTGTTTTAATAAGTGTTCTACCTCACCTTGTAGTAACCTGCAGTATGATGTTTTGTTCCCATGATCATTGTGAAATTCATACCAGAAGTCTGGGTTCCTTCTGTTTGGATTTGATCTCATTTATTTGGGCCATCAAACTTTATCACCCATATTTCTTAACACTGTAATTAATTCGGAAGTATTTACATTGAAATTGTAATCCCCAATTCTTGTATTACCTCTATTTCGCTCATCTCGATACTTTCTGGATCTTGATGATGATGAGCTCAAATCTTTATTCGACGGTCTGTGATTAGACCGTGGATTTTCAAATTTGGAATGAGACTCTCATCCTGAAGGTCCCATGTATGGATCGTACCTATTTTTGCCAGTTCTCCTTTCTGATTTGGAGTGTCTAGAACTCATCATATCTTCTACTTTTGATTGGGCAATAGTATCTTCCTCGATTCGTAATTTTTAGGTATGTAACTGTTATAAACATTGTTCCATGTCGTAGCTGGGAACTCTCTCAAGCTCTCTTTGAGTCTCCTCGTGGCTTCAGAGCTTTTATCGTTCAAATTACTTGCAAAGGCCATAACTGCCGAATTGGCGGGTACACTTGGTAGAAGCATCCTTTCACGTTGAAACCTGTCTACGAATTCACGAAGCAACTCTGTATCTCCCTGTTTTATTTTGAATATGTCTTTCATTCTCTTTTCCACTTTTTGTGCACCAGAATGTGCTTTTATAAACAAATCTGCAAGCTCAGCAAAAGAATCAACAGAATTTTTGGGCAACAGAGAATACCATGTTAATGCTCCTTTGGTGAGTCTCTCCAAACTTTTTGACCAACACGGATTTCATTTCTTGGTTAGTCAGGTCATTGCCTTTTACTCCTGTGGTGAAAGCAGTAACATGATCACGTGGATCAGTTGTCCCATCGTACTTTGGTACGTCAGGAATTTTTATTTTCTTGGGAATCGGTAAAAGTGCTGCACTTGGCTTCCAGGGTTGTTGAGAGTATTTATCAATATCAATACCCTTGATGACATGTGGTATTCCAGGAATTTGCTCGATGCAATCGTTTTGTTCCTTCACCTGTTTCTGCAAGATTAATATTAAAGATTGTAAATCTGAATTATTAGACATACCTGGTCTTCCTTCAGGTGATTCATTTAGAGTGCCTCTACTTCCTGAATTTGCTAGTCCAGATTGTGGATTTTCTACAGTCGCGGTGTTGTTTGGAGGAGGCGTGGGCGACACAGTTGGTATCCCCCTCATGAAAGCTTGAAGAGCTTCACTCACATATTCACCAACTAACTGCTTCACATAGTCTTGTTCTCCTGTTTGCTCGTTTCCAATTTGATCATTGTTGTGAGTTGTATATCTTTATAGGGAGTTGTCCCTTGAACCTCGTGGGGATCCCTGAGGCGATGGAACTGGGGTTCCAGTTGTTTGTTGGTTGTTGTCGTTGGTATTCGACATGATTCAATAAGGTTATTCGCGAAAAAATAAAAATTATCAGATTCCCAGTAACATAATCAATTTATTTAACAACGAATTGGATTATTAGTCAAAGTTATTTTAAGAAGTACTCGGGCTTCTGATAACAAAAGAGATTAGCTAATAATATGATTTAGACTTGTAAATAAGAAAGCAATAAGATAACATAAAAGTAAGTATATTTCAGTAGTAGTTCGAACGTGTCTCTAAAAGTGAGATCTTACTCCCTTTTATAGGAAATTTCTTAATATAACGTCTACTCTTCTTAATGATTGAGCATTAATGAATATTTTTATCATTAATGTAACGTTAAAATTGGTAATCGTAATTGTTGCATGAAGATTATGTAATGTTTAGCTCATTGATTGAAGACTTTTGAGCCTGCCCTTTATTCTGTCTTGGTTCATTCTGACCGTGTCTCTTCAACTCATCAATTAGACTGGAACTCCCGCATCTAATTGTCTCGTGTGCATGCTATTCCGTTTCTCTTTGCTCCGTACGTTTTTCTAAACTTCTGACCAGCTGACATATTTCCATTGATCCACGCAGATTGCCTTATCATCAAAATTATTATACGAGTGAAGTTTATTTTTTACCAATACAGTGTTAAATGAACCATTTAGACCTACGAACCTAAATCATTTGGTAAGGAAAAAATACAAGTCTAATACAACTGGGTCAAGCATAATTATATACACATTATTTTACTCAACTAGAATTTGCTGTGTAGTACATTAATACGCAAACTCTAGAACAAGGGGTCATCCTAAAAAACACCACTTTCAAGTTCACACTTCAATCTTATTACCCCTTATTAAACTAATCTAAAGTGATATTAGTATCACCTTGAAAGACAATGCATTTCACGCACCATAACTATTTTTTCACCTCATTTTTATTTTCTTTCGTTATACTAAAACGTCTGTCTTTTGGCTTTCCTTTCTTTTTCACTTTCCGAATTTCAACACACTCTGGTGGATTTTAAATTACAACATACTGGTGAAATTCCTAAAATACTTTTGATTTTCTTTCTCATTTTTTGTTCAATTAGAAAAATATTTTTTTCAATAGTACAACAACAACAACAATAATAACCCAGTAAAATCCTATAGGTGGGGTCTGAGTAGGGTAGTGCACACGCAAACCTTACCCTACCCCTACCCCAACGGGTAGAGAGGAAAACTAACATTACTTTTGGAGAAAGCAATTTGTGTTTGATTAATAAATTTGAAAAGTGATGGTATGTTAGAAACTCGGGTTTTAACTACATTTTACACTTAAATTACTAAATTTTGATGGTATTTAAGCCTAATTGCTAGTACTTTGTACTTATTACGTATGTTATATTGTGTAGAATATGATTTCGAGTGGAGAAATGAGTTTGGAGATAAACTAGATGATTTGGAGCTTTGAAGTCTAAGTAAAAGCCTAAAAAATTAAGCCGAGATCATGTTGGGGATCGAGGACCAAGTCTGTAAGTCAAAAAGTGAGAAAAAAGATTACTCTGGAAAAAATGCACTACCGCGCTAAGACATGCTCCGCGGGGCGCTAGTGCAAAATTCTTGCAGAGTGAAAATCAAGTCTGTGAACTTCTCCATAGACGCTCTGCGCCGCACATGAGCAAATTTTATAGAGTATTTCTCTTATTTCGGCTTGAATAATATAGTTTCGTCCGGCCCGTTCCTACAAGGTAGAAATACACAAAAAATACGATTTTTGGAGGATTTTTGACCTTGGAAGCTCTGGGAGAGCGTTGGAGGCTACAAGCCACATTATTTCATATTCTTTCAATAAATTCAATGTGGGAGTTTGGATTGTAACGTTAGATTGATATTTTCTCACTCATTTATATTAATGATTACTTACTCCATAATTATGGAGTAGTTTATCTTAGGGTTTGACATGATTTGGTGACTTGTTTGTTGTTTATGGATTTGATTACTGTTAAATTTCTTGCATTTATTGGAGGAGCTTTAATAGAGTTGTGATTTTATTATTTATAATGTTTAATCGAAAGAACAACATCTTAATGAATATCATTACAGTATATGCCTTAGTTTTGCTGATTCTTTGAAGTAATCGAGACAACTTTTTAAGTTACCGTATAAATTAAGATTGCGAAATATTCGCGAGAAGTTTCTCTGAGATCGTTCCTATAGATTCTTGCAAGTTTCACCACTCTTCACATTGGTTTATTTGAAAGATTTAGATTTAATCGATAGAGGAGTCTGAATCGTAAGTATAAGCTAATCACCTATTGAATTCGTGAGAATCGATAGAACCTTTAGAGTGAAATATAACAGTGTCATATCCAGAATAGCAGTATTGCACCTATCATGTAGTCACGACCCAAATCCTAACCTGTCATGTTGGCGCCTATCAATGATACTAGGAAAACCGACATTCCCAAAGTACTTCCAATATTTAACAGAAAATTAAATCATGATATTTAAATAACAGAGTTTTCATAAATAAGGGTACGCACGTGCGGAAAAATAGCTCCCTATATCGGGGTGTCACTAATCCATGAGCATCTATACCTAGTCAGTCTAGAAATAAAACGACTATAATAATTTGGATCTAAATACAACGATAGACAGAATAAGAAAGGAGAAACAAGGACTGCAAACGCCAGAAAACAACCTCGATATCTCCAACGGTCAGCTACGCGAAATATCAACACTCTCCGCTTCCAAAAACTCCTAGATATGCAAACGAAGTGCAGGGGGTAGCGTGAGTACAACTAACTCAGTAAGTAACAATAATAAATAAGGAACTAAAAAATAGTGACAAACTACACATTTATAATCCATTTTCAGTAGTCTCAACAAGGAAAGTAGACGTGCTTCATCAAATCAGTTACAAAAGCCAAATTTAAGTTAAAAAACCAGATAAAGGTATCTTTAAGAAGTTTTCCAAAGACAGTGATATGTGGCAACTATGTGCAATAATGAAATCATGTACAACCTCTCAAGGCAACAATCACTCAGTCCTCACATTTACTCCAACCTCACAATCACTCATTCCTTATAGCCACTCATTCCTCACCGTCACTCAACACTCGGCACTCGACACTCGCATTCAGTAGGTACCTGTGCTCACTGGGGGTGTGTACAGACTCCGGAGGGGCTTCTTTTGCCCAAGCGCTATATCAAGCCAATTATGGCATATATCAATGAAACGTGCTTTGGCGTGCAGCCCGATCCCATAAATATCCTCAAAATCAGGCCCCCGGCCTCACTCAGTCATCAATCTCTCCAGTGTCTCAGGCTCTCAGAAATCAAGAAAAGCAACCCAAAAAGCAATAATATGATGTATCAACAAGGATAATAGAGACTGAGATATGATATGCAAATAAAAACTAAGACTAAGTATAAACAACATTTAGTAGGTAATTCGACCTATAACACGGCCTCTGTGGGTCCCAACAGTACCAACACATAATCTAAACATGGTCTCTAACATGATTCACAGTCAAATTTCTGTAACACATGAAGAGCATATTGCTAACATCAAGTTTAATCAATTTTTTAGTTTTACGGAATGGACCAAGTCCCAAATCCCACGGTGCACACCCACACGCCCATTACCAAGCATGTGCGTCACCTCCAAAACAATCATATAATACAAAATCAGAGGGTTTCATACCCTAAGGACCAGATTTAAACCTGTTACTTACCTCAATCCGAGCAAAACTCTTCTCCAATATGCCTTTGCATCGTGAATCAGCCTCCAAACGTCCCGAATCTAGCCACAAGTAGTACAATTCAATCAATACGGGCTAAAGAAATCAATTCCACAAGAAAAACACCAAATTATTAGCCAAATTTCTAAATTGGCTCAAACTCGGCCCTCGGGCCCATGTCTCGAAATCTGACAAAAGTCAAAACACCCGAAAGCCTATTAACTCACGAGTCTAACCATGCCAAGGTTACCAAAATCCGACACCAAAAGGTCATTCAAATCCCCAAAATTCACTCTCAAAATCCCTAGCCTCAAACCCCCAAATTTCACCTCAAAAACACACCAACTAGGGGGAAAATTAGTGGAGAAATTGAAGAAAAACAAATACAAGGAGCTTAACTCTATAATATCTTCAAAAACCCTCTCAAAAACCTCCAAAGTCCGAGCTCAAAATGATGAATATGTTGAAAATCCTCGGAACTTCGTAATTATATGTTCTGCCCAGGTCTTGCGCACCTGCAGCCAAAAATCCGCTTCTGCGGTGAAAGTTCTACTTCTACAAAAATCACTTAACCCTCACTGCCTCCGCTTCTGTGACTCCCCGTGTGCATATGAGCCTTCATAGGTGCGAGAAATCCTTTGCACCTGCGACCCCTGTTCCTCCCTGGCCATTGCCCGCAGCTGCGACTTTCCTTCCCGCTTCTGCGGGCTCGCAGGTGCGGAAAAACCTTCACACTTGCACTCCTATACTTTCTTTGTCTATCGCTGCACCTGTGGACCTTTACTCGCACTTGCGGCTCCCTCTCAACAGGTGCGAACACACCAGCATCACACAGACTTCAACAACTTCTCAAATCAAATTCTAAGTCCGTTAACCACCCGAAATCAACCCAAGGCCCCCGGGACCTTAACAAACATACCAACAAGTCCTAAATCATGATACAGACTTAGTCGAATCCTCAAATCACCTCAAACAACATCAAAAATATGAATTACACAAGGATTCAAGCCTAATGAGCTTTGAAATTCCCAAATTCTACAAATGATGCCGAAACCTATGAAATCACGTCTGATTGACTTCAAATTTTTCACACAAGCCATAAATGACACCACAAACATCCTCCAACTTCCAAAAATCCAATCCGACCCCGATATCAAAAAGTCCACTCCCGGTCAAACTTTCCAAAATTCTAACTTTTGCCATTTCAAGCCTAATTCTACTACGGACCTCCAAATCACAATTCGGAAATTCTCTTAAGTCCAGAATCACCCAACAGAGCTAAAGAAACCATAAAATTCTAAATCGTAAGTATTTTAGACATAAATCGACATCCGATCGACTTTCCAACTTAAGCTTTCAATTAAGAGACTAAGCGCCTCCATTTACTCTGAAATCTCCCCGGACCCGAACCAACTAACCTAGTTAGTCATAAAGCAACAATGAAGCAAAAAAATGAGCAGAAAAGGGGGAACAGAGATACAACTCTCGAAACAACCGGCCGGTTCGTTACACATGTAGAAAACCTTATTACTCACATTGATAAGAAAATACTATGCTAATCTCTAGTTCTTTGCAGTCAATTTTTAATTGCTTTATTTTATTAGTTAATCGTAGATCGTAATCATTCCAATTAAGTTTTGATCATCATAAAAAATAGTTAAACCAGGAATTACTAGAGCATTGTTAAATCTAATCCCCGTGGAGACGGTAATCATACTATTCTATCTTTGGCTAGCGAGCATCAATTTTGTGTTGTGTTTTGAGCTTGTCAAATTTTAGCATCATTGCCGGGGATTGGTAATTAATAGTGTTCAAAATATCTCTTGGTGCTTATTCGGGAATTATTTTTCTTATTATTTTTATTTTATTAGTTAAGTTCTTTCTAATATTTAGTTTTTAGTACCTGACAAGTTCCAGGAAGAAAACTTGAAGAAAATATTTCTAATAGTGAACTCTAAGTGCTGTTGAAGATGGAGTACAACCAGCCTACGAAAACAGTTGTAGAGTTAGCAGCTGAACACTATCCAAAGTTTTCTATATGTTTTAAATATGGTGAAAATCATCTATGGGTTGACTGCCAAGCATATGGTTCTTTTTTTTAAAAGTCTCACTTTGTTTCTAGTCCGTACAAGTATTACATTTCATATGGGCACAATTTGAACACTGGTTGGAATGAATACCCTTATTATGACTGAAATAAAAATGAATTGAGACAACCACGTCAAGAGGAGAATGCTAGTTTAGAAGAGCTCATGTATAAGTTCATGAATAATGTTGAAGAAAGATTTATATAAAATCAAGAAGGACTTATACAAAATGCTGAAGCTATTAAGAACCTAACAACGCAAGTGAATCAAATAGTAAATATACTTTTAGAAAGCCCATTGCATTGTGATGGTGAATATATGAAGGAACCACCCTATGAGAATGAGCCTACCCAAGAGTATGGGCATCTAAAGAGAAAACTTACCACTTTGAAAGAAGACCCTGATTTAATAGAGCTGATTAAAGATGAGGCTTTGGTTGATTGTGAAGCGATGTTCAAACTTCCATCCACATTTTTATATTTACAGTATGTACTGCAAGAGAATAAGAAACAAATGGTGTTGGACATGCCACAGAAATATTCACATGACCTTTCTTCTTTGTTTATTTATTCTAATATTGATCATGTGAATTTTATTTTTGGGGATTTATAGGAATATGGATGGATGGATCATGTGAAAGAATGCAGGAACAAGTTGAGGATCATCATGCAAGAACAATTTACCACTCAGATTAAGGTCAAGAAAGAAAGAAAAGAGTGTCTCTTCAAGATATCCTTAAAGAACTTTTGCCTAATAAGATCTATATAGAATACCAAAGAGCACAAATAAGGGATAAATTCAGAACTAGGAATTGAGTTCATAAGCTCTCGAAAACAAAAAAATCTTAGGGGAGTTTCCTTTACCTCTTACTATTTACTTATGTGTCATGGGGACATTCCAAAATTTAAAGTTTGGGGTGGGGGATGTAAATATGTACATGTGTGTTTGTTTTCCTTTCTTTTGATTGAGATTTTTTTTAGATTTTTCCCGTCAATAGATTTCTTCGACTGTGTAATAACCCGACCGGTGGTTTTACTTTCTAGATTCCCGTTCCCTTAAATAAGACTCCTCGTATGTAATTTTACTATTTTATAACTTGCAGGGATGGTTAGTTCGGGATTTAGAAGGGTTCGGGTTGAAATCGGAACATTTAGTTCCTTATTATTGACTTAAAAGGGTTATGTTTAACTTGGGTCAACATTTGTAGTAAACAACCTCGAAACTGGGATTTGACAATCCCAATAGGTTCGTATGATGATTTTGGACTTGGGTGTTCAGATCAGGTTTTGGACGACCCGGGAGTATTTTGGCGCTTAATATTGAAAGTTGGCACATTGAAGGTTTTTCAAGTTCTTAAAATTTGGTTTGAAGTTGCTTTTGGTGTTATAGAGGTCCGTTTGGGATTCCAATTATAGTTCTGTATGGTGATTTAAGACATGCACACAAAATTTGGTGTCATTCGAAGTAGTTAAAGTATGATTCAACGCGTTCAGAGCAAGTTGGAAGAACTTGAAGTTCATAAGTTGATTCAATTTGGTTTGGAGTTTGATTCTTAATTTTGGTGTTGTAATTCGTGTTTCGAGAGGTTGAGAAGGTCCTTTTTATGTTTACAAACTTGTTGGTATATTTGGGCAAGGCCTCGGGTGCCATTCAGACGATACGCGGACCAAGATGGACTTAATAGAACTATTGGTGCACCAGTTCTGGTGCGTCTGCACCTACGAGGTTTGGGCCGCAGGTGCGAGCTTTTGATCATAGAAGAAGCCTGGCATGGAATACCCAGTGATTGCAGAACCGAGTCAGGGACCTCACTTGCGAAGGCGCAGGTGTGAGGCAGGCGATCGCAGATGCGGGGAAGGTTGCAGGTGCGACGCGTACGCCACGAAAGCGGGCTCGCAGAAGCGAGCCATTGTCTGTACAAGTGAAGGAGGAAGACCTGGGCTTCGTCCACACTGGCGAGGTCTTGTCCTCATTGGCACCGTCGGTGCGAAACCGCTGGGAAGGGAGGTTCACAGAAGTCGGGACTTAAGCCATTTTTGACTCATTACTTTCAGTTCTTGGGTGATTTTGGAGTTTCTTGGAGAGGTGTTTTCACCTAATTATTGAAGGTAAGTAATTTCTATCCAATGTAAGTTAAATAAATAGATTATGGGTAGATTTAACTTGTAAAATTGTGGAAATTGTGAAAATTATGGGTTTAGTTGAAAAACTTAGGTTTTGATAAAAATGGGATTTAAACACGAAAAAATGATTATGGAATTGGGTGAAAATGATATATTTGAGTTCATGAGGTTAAGGGTAACATGTATCTTCAAAAATTCCTGGAATTTGGGCACATGGGCTCGGGGGTGAATTTTAGGAATCTTCCAATTAGGGGTGGGTAATTACCCCAGTAGTTAAATTATGAACTTTTGAGTATATATTGATTTATTTATAGAATATTTAGTTAGTTTCGGGTTGTTTTGCACCAAGTTGAGGATGTACAACATATTTGTGGACCTGAAGTGAGCTTGAGAATGAGATAAGTCTCTTGCCTAACCTTGTAAGAGGAAACTCATCCCCTTACGTGTATTTTTGTTGTTAATTACTTGTGTGGGGCGCTACGTATGCACTAGATGACGAGAATCCGTGCGTAGATATATTCCGTGAGATGTCCGGGTAGTCTTAGATTTACATCATGCTTTAATTGTACTGTCATGCTTGTTGTGCTTATTAATTATCTTAAACATAGCTGAGACTAGAGATTTTAAAGTTGAAAACTTCCAAATTAGATATACATGTCCTCTCGCATTGCAAGTACTTCCGCGATAAAGGTAAACTTCTCTATTCTCATGGGAGCGGGCCGTTCGCCTCAACAATATAATAGATGTATCTATAGTTCATTCCATTCGACCCTCGACAGTGCACATAGTATTTTGGATCGGGCCATACGACCTCGACATAAATCGTGCGTGATAATACTCAGAACCCGATTACAATTGGTATAATTTTATGGCTTGAGAGGTATAATTTGTTTAATCACCGAAAGTGATTTGGAACTAGTATGTGTTAGGTGATGATTTTGGAATTTATTATCAGTTAAAGAATCATTTATTCACTGCTTGTATTGTGTTATTATTATTATTTCAATATTCCATAACTGTTTAGAGTTTTTACATTTTATTATTGGCCCATAGTAAGTGTCAATGTCGAACCCTCGTTACTACTTCTTCGAGGTTACATTGGATACTTATTGGGTCAGGCTACACTTCCGCACTAGTCGTACATGATCTAAAGAAGGTGCATATGGCAGTCATACCGGCGCGCACCCCTGATACCCCGAGACATAGTAGTGAGCTGCTTCTGAGCCCGTTTTACAACACTCGAAGTCTCTCTTTTGCATTTACTTTCTGTCTACTCTATTTCAGACAATAGTTTAGTGTTTTGTATATTCTACTATTAGCTCATCACTTGTAACACCAACACTTGGAAATATGCTAGTAGACATTTGATGGTTTTTGAGTATTTATTATCCCACACTTGCTCTCGTATTTATTTAACCTTTATTTTATTAAAATTTTAACCTCTTACTTACATAATAAATAAAAATAAAATATTTTTGAAATAGTTAAAAAGAATAAATACATGGCTGTTCATTGTTATCTTGCCTAGCAGCAACGTTGAGCGCCATCACGGCCTATAGGGGTAAATTGGTCATGACAACATGGTATCATAGCACTAGGTTCGTATAGGTCTCACAAGTTATGAGCAGGCCTAATAGGGTCTTGCGGATCGGTGCAGAGACATCCGTACTTATATTCGAGAGGCTATAGGGTGTTAGAAAACTATCTTTCTTCATCTCCTATCGTGCAGTTGATGTTGTGCTAAGTATCTATCTCTTATTCTCTCACAGATGGTGACAAGCATGCAACAAATGTACCCGACCATGGAGGAGCTGCTCCCCTATTGCTAGAGGTCGAGGTAGAGGCCAAGGGAGGGCTCTAGCTCTTGGTAGAATAAGAGGAAGTGCTAGAGTTGCTCCAGTTGTGCCACTAATGGATCTAGTGGAGGATCTTGCTATTGAGAAGCAGGGCGAGGTACCTACAACGGAGCCAACCCCGACGAATTTCATGTCCGCATCAGGATTCCAGGAGGTCATGGGCCGCATGTTGTGGTTCATGGATTCTATGACTTAGGCTGGTTTATTTTTAGCATACCCAGCCACATCTCAGGCGGGAAGGGGAGCGCATACCCCTAACGCTCAAGTTCCTCAGCATGTAGCTATCGTATATCAGACCTGGGGCGCAATACCCGTGGGCGGAGCCCAGTCAGTTGCAGAAGCCATACCTGAGCCCAGACTAACTATGGTCGGCGAGCCGCAAAAGCTATTGGATAGATGGACCAGGCTACATCCTCCTGTCTTTGGTGGTGAGCTACATGAGGACCCGCAAGACTATATTGATCATTGAAGGGACAGACTGCACAACATGAGGATGTTGGAGTCCCACAGGGTGGACTTTTTGACTTTTCAGTTGGAGGACAGGTTCCGTAGGTGGTGGCAGTCATATCTCCTCGGCAGACCAGCAGGTTCTCCTCCCTTGACTTGGGACCTGTTTACACGTATCTTTCTCGATAGATATATTCCACCCTCTCAGAGGGAAGAGTTATGTTTTCAGTTCGAGCAGCTCCAGCAGAGTCCGATGTTAGTGACCGACTATGAGTCAAGATTCTCCGAGTTGTCTCACCATGCACTTATGATACTTCCCACCGATGTAAGGAAAGTGCGGAGGTTTATTGACGGTTTGCACTCTAGTATCCGGACCACTATGGCTTGGGAGGTTGAGATGAGGACTTCTTACGAGCTAGTTATGGAGATAGCTTGGAGGATCGAGGGTGTTCGTCAGTGGAGCGAGAGCAGGTGCCGAGGGACAAGCAGTAACGTTATTCTTGAGGGTTTAGTGAGGCTCCGTCTGGGGGCAGAGGTCAGTTTGGGAGGGGTCAGTCTAGCAGTCCCACATATCCAGCACCGCCGCCTTCTCGGGGTGCTCTAGTGCGTCCTTATTTCAGTGCCATGCCAGAGAGCTCCGACCACCCACCAGCTATTCAGGTTCCTCCAATGGATATTCAAGCCATCAGGGTCAGACATCAGGTTAGCAGTCCACCAATCCGAGGGGTTGTTACGAGAGCAGGGATCTTGGCCACATGGAGAGGTTTTGTCCCAGACTTCGGGGCAAGGCAGTACAACAAGGTCATCAGCCTATGATTACGTCACCCACTACCACACCAGTCGTACGGCCGCCCAGAGGCGGAGGGAAGGTGGGTAAGGGCCGTCCTAGAGGTGGAGGCCAGTCAGGTAGAGGTTAGTCAGGTGGAGCTCCAGCTAGGTTCTATGCCTTTTTCGGCTAGACTAGATGCAGTGGCCCCAGAATGCCGTGATCACATATATTATTTTTGTCTGCGGTAGGGATGCTTCAGTACTATTTGATCTAGGGTCTACATATTCATATGTTTCATCTCTATTTCCTCATATCCTAGCTTGCGAGTCCTTGGGTACTCCAGTATATGTGTTCAAGCTAGTGGGCAATTCTATTGTGGTGGACCAGATCTACCGTTCCCGTATCGTGATTTTCTGTGGTTTTGAGAGTAGAGAGGATCATTTGTTGCTTGATTTAACAGACTTTGAGGTCACCCTGGGCATGGATTTGTTGTCTCCATATTAATCCCTTCTTGGTTTCCACGCCAAGACTGTTACCTTGGCGATGCTAGAGTTTCCTAGATTGGAGTGGAAGGGTTCGTCTATCAGTGCATCTAGTCAGGTTATTTCTTTTCCCAAGGCTCGACACATGGTTGTGAAGGGTTGTTTGTCTTATCTATCTTATATTCGAGATATTACTACGGAGACTCTACCTATTGATTTAGTGTCCGTGGTTTGGGAGTTCTCCGATGTGTTTCCTTTTGATCTTCTAGGCATGCCACCAGATTGTAATATCGATTTCTGTATTGATTTGGCCCCAGGTACCCAGCCTATCTCTATTAATCCGTACCGCATGGCTTCTAAAGAGTTGAAGGAGTTGAAAGAACAGCTTGAAGAGTTACTAGCAAAGGGGTTTGTCAGACAGAGTGTGTCTCCTTAGGGTGCACCGATGTTATTCGTGAAGAAGAAATATCGAACTATGCAGATGTGCATTGATTATTGCCAGTTGAACAATATTACCATTAAGAACAAGTTCCCATTGTTGCGTATTGATGATTTGTTTGAATAATTGCATGATGCGAGAGTGTTCTCTAAGATTGAGTTGAGATCAGGGTACCACCAGTTGAAGATTCATGATTCCGATGTTTCGAAGACGGCTTTCCGGACTAGATATGGCCACTATGACTTTTTAGTGATGTCTTTAGGTTTGACTAACACCCCGACGATGTTTAAGAATTTGATGAACCAGGTGTTCAGGACGTGTATTGACTCGTTTATCATTGTCTTCATTGATGAGATTTTGATCTACTCGTGTAGCATGAAGGATCACAAGCAGTATTTGAGAGTGGTGCTTCCGACCTTGCTGGAACAAAAGCTATATGCTAATTTCTCCAAGTGTGAGTTTTGGTTAGACTCTATGGCATTCTTGGGGCATGTTGTATCAAGCAAGGGTATTAAGGTAGATCCTAAGAAGATCGAGGCAGTTCAAAGTTGGCCTCGTCCTTTCACAATGACCGAGATCAGGATCTTCTTAGGGTTAGCATGTTATTATCGTTGTCTTGTAGAGGGATTCTCATCTGTTGCAGCACCTTTGACTAGATTGATGCAGAAGGGTGATCTATTCCGATGGTCTGATGATTGTGAGGCGATCTTTCAAAAGCTCATGACCTCCTTGACTTCAGCATCGGTGTTAGTGTAGCCTTCCGATTCAGGGATGTATAATGTGTATTGCGATGCTTCACGTGTTGGACTTGGTTGTGTATTGATGTAGGAGGGGCAAGTTGTTGCATATGCTTCACGTTAGCTGAAGCCCCAAGAGAAGAATTACCCCTACATTATTTGGAGTTGGCCGCGATAGTTCATGCTCGCAGATTGTAGCATATTTTCAAGTAGAGGGATCTCAATTTGAGTAACCGCAGATGGCTTGAGTTACTAAAACATTATGATATTACTATCTTTTATCATTCGGGCAAGGCGAATGTGGTTGCAGATGACTTGTGAGGCTAGATATTTTAGAGCCCAGCCGAGTTCTTGCATGCGTCATTGCCCAATCTTTAATATCGATCAGATCAAGGCTCGCCAGTATGAAGATCCACACTTATTAGTTCTTAGAGAGACGGTACTATAGGTGGTCCCAAGGAGGTTATTATCAGTGAGGATGGTGTTATGAAACTCTAGGGTTGTCTATGTGTCCCTAATGGTGATGGATTGAGGGAAAAGATTCTAGAGGAGGCACACAACTCTCGGTATTCTATTCATCCAGGTATTATGAAGATGTGTCGCGACCTGAGGCAACATTATTGATGGCTGCGGATGAAGAAGACATAGTTGGGTATGTGGCAAGGTGCCTAAATTTCCAGCAGGTAAAGTATGAGCATCAGAGGCCAAGTGGCCTACTCCAGCAGATGGTTATACCTAAGTGGAAGCGCATTACTGTGGACTTTGTAGTTGGGTTGCCATAGACCTTAAGGAATTTTGATGCAGTTTGGGTCATTGTCAATAGGTTGACCAAGTTTGCACACTTCATTCCGGTTGTGACCACGTATTCTTCAGAGTGATTGGCCTAGATTTACATTCAATAGATTGTTCGGTTGCATAGTGTGTTTGTTTCCATTATGTGATAAGGCCTTCAATTTACTTCATATATCTGGAGGGCGGTGCAGAGTGGTTGTGGACCCAGGTAGAGCTCATCACAACTTTTCATCCACAGACCGACGGCTGTCGGAGTGGACGGTTCAGATCTTGGAGGATATGCTCAGAGCATGTGTGATTGACTTCAGAGGGAAGTGATCGATTCTTGGCTTTGACCAAGTTTTCTTACAAGAACAATTATCAATCCAACATCGATAGGGCTCCATTTGAAGCTTTGTATGGTCGGCGATGTCGTTCCTCCATCAGATGGTTTGTGCCCGATGAAGTTAAGTTATATGGTACTGACTTTGTGAAGGATGCCTTGAAAAAGGTAAAGTTGATTCAGGGAGCGACTTCGCACAGCACAGTCCAGACAGAAGAGTTACACGGATCAGAAGGCGCGTGATTTATCATTTATGGTGGCGAGAAGGCTCTCTTGAAAGTCTCGCCGATGAAGAGAATCATGAGGTTCGGGAAGAAGGTCAAGCTGAGCCCCAGGTTTATAGGTCCATTTGAGGTGTTGATACGAGTTGGGGAGGTTGCTTAAGAGCTTTCTTTGCCTCCCAGTCTCTCGGGAGTTCATACTGTATTTCACGTGTCTATGCTCCGGAGGTATCATGCCGATAGGTCGCATGTGTTAGACTTTAGCACAGTTAACTAGATGAGAGCCTGGTTTATGAGGAGGAGCCAGTTTCCATTGTTGATAGACGGTTCCCTAACTGGGGTCCAAGGAGATTTTTGTGGTAAAGGTTTAGTGGATGGGTCAACCAGTCAAGGAGGCGACTTGGGAGACCGAGGAGGACATGCGGAGCAGATATCCACACCTATTTAGCACTCCAGGTATGATTCAAGACCCGTTCGAGGACGAATGCTTGTTTAAGTGGTGGAGAATGTAACGACCCGATCAATCATTTTGCTTTCTAGATCCCCATTCCCCTAAATAAGACTCCCCGTCTGTGCTTTTACTATTTTATCACTTTCAGGGATGGTTAGTTCGGGATTTGGAAGGGTTCAGTTGAAATCGGAACACTTAATTCCTTATTATTGGCTTAAAAGGGTTAAGTTTTACTTAGATCATCATTTGTAGTAAATGACCTCAAAACCGGGATTTGACAATCCCAATAGGTTTGCATAATGCTTTTTGACTTTGGCGTATGTTCGGATCGGATTTTGGCTAACCCGAGAGCATTTCAGCGCTTAATATTGAAAGTTGGCACATTGAAGGGTTTTCAAGTTTATTAAATGGTTTGAAGTTGGTTTTGGTGTTATCGGGGTCATTTTGGGATTTCGAGCCAGGGAATAGTTATGTTTGGTGATTAAACACTTGCACGCAAAATTTGGTGACATTCCGAGTAGTTTAAGTATGATTCGCCGCGTTCTGAGCAAGTTGGAAGAACTTGAAGTTCATAAGTTGATTCTAGTTGGTTTGGAGTGTGATTCTTCATTTTGGTGTTGTTTTTCGTGTTTCGAGAGGTCGAGCATGTCTTACTTATGTTTAAAAACTTGTAGGTATGTTTGGGTAGGGCCCCGAGGGTCTCGGGTGTCATTCAGACGATGCGTGGACCATGTTTGGGCTTAATAGAACTGCTGGTGCACCATTTCTGGTGGCGCCGTGCCTGCGAGATTTTGGCCGCAGGTGTGAGGTTTTGACTGCAAAAGCGGCCTGACGTGGACTTCCCAGTGATCATAGGAGCAAGGCAAGGATCACACCTGTGAAGGCGCAGGTGCGAGGCAGGCGATCACAGAAGCGGGAAAGGTCGCAGGTGCGACGCGTACGCAGCAGAAGCGGGCTCGCTAAAGCAAGACGTTATCCGCAGAAGTGAAGGAGGCAGACCTGGGCTTGGTCCGCACCTACGAGGTTTGTCGGTAAAAGCAGAGCCACATGTGTGTGAGTGGCACCACATGTGCGAAAATCGTTGGGCAGGGAGGTTCATTTATGTCGGGACTTAGGTCATTTTTGACTCATTACTTTCATCTCTTGGGCGATTTTGGAGCTTATTGGAGAGGGGTTTTCACCTAAATATCGAAGGTAAATAATTTCTATCCAATGTCAGTTAAATACATAGATTATGGGTAGATTTTAACTTGTAAAATTGTGAAAATTATGCGTTTAGTGGAAAATAAAAGCGGGATTTAACCACGAAAATGATTATAGAATTGGGTGAAAATGATGAGTAAAAATTGTATTTGAAAATTTCCGGAATCCGGGCACGTGGGCATGGGGGAGGGGGGGTGTGAATTTTAGGAATCTTCCAATTAGAGATGGGTAATTACCCGAATAGTTAATTATGAACTATTGAGTATATATTGATTTATCTATGTAATATTTGGCTAGTTTCGGATTTTTGGCACCAAGTTGAGGATTTAGAGCATAGTTTTGGACCGGAAGTGAGTTAGAGAGTGAGGTAAGTCTCTTGACTAACCTTGTAAGAGGGAACTCATCCCTTTAGGTGCATTTTTATAGTGAATTGCTTGTGTGGGGAGCTACGTACGCACTAGGTGACGAGAGTCCGTGCGTAGCTGTATTCCATGAGATATCCAGGTAGTCTTAGATTTACATCATGCTTTAATTGTACTTTTATGCTTGTTACTAAATCTTCTTTTTAGAACCACAACTCAGTGAAGTAGGTGACAACTGCTATCTCAAGCACTTACTATTTCATCTTCTCTTATATAGGCTAACTTCCGATTCAATGCCATACAGTTGAGACTAGAGATTTTAAAGTTGAAAAATTCCAAGTTAGATTACTTATTTTGGGAATGAATTAAGGAATACTTAATAACTCTGAGAAATCCATGTCCTCTTGCATTGCAAGTACTGCCGCGCGCAAGGTAATTTTCTGTATTCTCATGGGAGTGGGCCGTTGGCCTCGGCGGTATAATAGATGCATCTATGGTTCGTGTTGTTCCACCCTCGGCAGTGCACACAATAATTTTGATCGGGTCGTACGACCTCGGCATAAATCGTGCGTGATAATACTCGGAACCTGATTACACTTGATATTATGTTATTGCTCGAGAGGTATAATTTATTTAATAACCATATGTGATATGGAACTAGTATGTGTTAGATGAAGATTTTGGAATTTATTATCAGTTAAAGAATCATTTATTCACTGCTTGTTATTGTGTTATTATTATTAGTTTCATATTCCATAAGTGTTTAAAGTTCATCATTTTATTATTGGACCATAGTAAGTGTCAATGTCGACCCCTCGTCACTACTTTTTTGAGGTTAGACTGGATACTTACTAGGTATATATTTTTTTATGTACTCACGCTACACTTACGCAATAATCGTGCAGGATCTGAGGCAGGTCCATGTGGCAGTCATTCCGGTGCGCACCCCCGATACCTGAGCCTTAGTGGGTGAGGTGCTTCCGAGTCCGTTCTGCCGCACCAGATTCTCTCTTTTGCATTTAATTTTTTTCTACTCTTTTTTCAGACAGTAGTTTGGTATTTTCTATATTCTACTAGTAGAGTGACACTAGGTCTTGAAAATATGCTAGTAGACATTTGATGATTTTAGAGTGTTTATTACACCATACTTGCTCTCATATTTATTTATGCATTATTTTATTTATTTTTCACCTCTTGTTACTTAATAAATAAAAATCTTATTTAGAAATTGTTAAAAGGAATAAATACAGGGCTAGTTCACCGTTGTCTTGACTATCAGCAACATTGGGCGCCATCACGACCTATAGGAAAAATGAGTCGTGATAGACTGTGTTCTTGAGGACCAAAGTCGAAGAAAAAAAATTTAGTTTTTCATTTTTGCTATCTGTTCTTAGGTTGTGTAACAATCACCCTTGGGTTTTATTTGTGCCGTGGTTCATTTTTAAGGGTTTTTCTTGATACGGGTGTAGTTATTTTTTTCTTTTGAGTAAGAGTAGGGAAGTCTTGTGTTGTTGAATTAAATGGAGATAACTGCTCGTTGAGCCTTGAGAGTAGTGGGTGACTAAGTTGTGACGCCAAGTCATAGTTTATGACTCATGTATAAGTGCCTTAAAAGGTTTGATTCTGATTCTATTTAACTGCTTTGACTAGAGAGCCGGGATAGATTCGGTTCTATGTGAGTTATGTGCCAATGTGTGTGTCAGATTCTGTTGATATTTTGTGCATGTCAGTTGATGTCTAGAACTTTCCCCGTGTGTTTGCAAAGCGAAATAACAGTCTTGTTTAGTTTAGGAAGTAACATAGGCATTTTTTGTTGAGTCAATTACATGTTTATGACCTGCCTAACTGTTGTGTATTCTGGTTTGCCCCTTTGAGCCTGTAATCCTACTTCTTTGGCAACCCCATTACAAGTCTGATCTATTTTTTGAATTGACTATATGTTTGAACCTTTTAACTCTCTTGAGCACTTGATATATTTATGATCTTGTTAAAACCTAAGTGGAGGTACTGTTGGTTTTTATGAGTAGAAGTATTGAGAAAGGAGAAATGTGCATTGTTTGAAAAATTATGAGAGCCACTTGTAGGGAATTAAAAAAAAAGAAAGAAAAAATGAAGTTGATTGAGAAAAAAATTCAGAACTTTGAAAAGCAAAAAATAGTTTGTGTATGTATGAGAAAGAAAAAAAAATTTGATTCCTTGCTATTGGTAGCTTTTATCTTGCTCGTTCATAAAAATATTGGGAGCTTAGTACTATTATGTGTGAAGGTTGGTTTGGTTCAACATAAGTGTTGATGTGAGGTTAGAATTCATGGTTTAACATGTTATATGCCCTACATTTTATGTGCGTTAATGATAAAAATACACTTTTTATGTGCATAATAGAGTCTATTTCATGTGTCGGTGAATTGGAGATCGAAACCGAGCAAAATGGTATACATCGAAAATACGCTCAGGAGGCGAGGATGAGTGCACCGGGCTATAGCCAGGCGTTAGAGTCCAAACGCCAGCCTTAGCCTGGCGTTAGCCAGGCGTTGGAGTCCAAACGCCAGCCTTAGCCTGACGTTATCCAGGCGCCAGGGCCCAAACGCCAGGCCCCTGTTTCGGTCAATTCCGAGTTTTGACG
>ML362496.1:0-10620 GCA_005239505.1 Nicotiana paniculata
ATATATATATATATTCTCAATTTCTAATTTTTCTAATCTCATATAAAGAGTAAAAAGTTTCGTACACTTAATTCTTAAAATTGAAAAAAGTCAAATTAGAAAATATATTCCTATTTGAAACGAGGACAATCCTGATTAATAGCTATCCGGCAGATTTATTTCAGAAAGTGGATGAAGATAATACCCATTGTCCCCCCTTTCTTTCATTATTTTTGAGTTATATAGTATCTCACAGCAATAATAAAAGTTTATCGATAGGGGTTTTAAGAAGTTCTTGGAAAAAGCTTGTATTACATTTCTGATCTTTTACAATTGTATTGGAGAGTCTTGCAATATGTTATAATAGCCATGCAAAAGGGTTGGATAAGGGGTTTTAGTATTGGAATACGAGAAGAGTACTCAGTAGACATATCTCTATATGTGGATAACACCCTTATTCTTTGTGACGTAGAGGGCACCCAAATGAAACATCTGAGGATTACTACTTTTGGTCTTCGAAACATTTTAGGCTAGGAATACATTTACAATTAGCCAAAATTTGCTTGTATTCCAACAAATGAAGTGTAGGATATAGAAGAGACGACCAGAGATTTTTGGTTGCAATTACGCACTCTTTGCCTACCGCATGCTTAGACATGCAATTAATTGCGCATAAATGATAAATTAGATGATATTTGGCATGGGATCAATGGATAAAATTGAAAAAAAAATTCCACTCAAAATATCATATCAAAGATATATATAAATATATATCAAGGTTGTTAAACTTACAGGGTGTAACAGATGCAGATGACTACGATCCATATGGCCGTGAGGCATCTGGACTGTATGTCGGACGTATAGTCCTATGGCCATGTAATGAAAGACCTGGTGTCTGGATGAAGGTGTAGGGCTCGTGATGCTGTGGCAGCTCAGTATAGCCGTGGAGTGAAGGATAAGACATAGGTCTCTGAAGAGGGTGGAAAAGAGGCAGTATTTTTATCTACCCTCATATTTCCCTTCCTAGCCTTTTCTCCACCCCGAGAACTACTAGGGTCATTTTTACCTTGACCCTTGCCTGCCATCTGCATAATATAATATATATTTAAATTGAAACATATAAGAAACTAGCTATAAAACGAGAGTGCTTTCAAAAACCAACTTTTTAAAGCTCATCGACGTATTGTTCCTCGTCCGAGAATTCTTCGTCCTCACTTGTTTGAGCTTCATCAGTTGATTCTTCGTCCTCATTTTCTATAATTGTTACTTCATTTATATCAACTTCTTCCAATATGCGTTCAGGATGTTCCAAATCATTTTCTAACTGATCGTCCACTATTTGGTGAACACTGGAGATATCGTTTTGATATGCAACATTTAACACATTCTTGACTTCCACCCTACCTACAGGCTTAGTTTTTATTACAACCCACCAATTGGACTTATTCCGCCGCAATGGACAAGGAGCATAATACAGTTGCCTAACATTATGTGCAATTATGAAAGGATCATAGTGATCATACTCCCTCGTATGATTAACCTCAATTATGTTGTATTGTTGTGTACTCTTGTACCTGTTGGTTGATTTCCCAATGCACACGCAAGTGTACGTGGTCGACAAGTAATATAGGATTTGAAGTCCAGATATCGTACCCACAGGGACTTGTGATTAACTATCCACTAAACTAAACTCAAACAAATATTTAACTAGAATTAATCTAAAATAGTAAATCAAAAGATTAAATAGACAACTAACTTAAAGATGAATTCAAGGTAAATTGATATTCTAGAGTTATGGGTTGTTAAACAATCACGTTGAGTTTTCGACCTAAATCTTCTAATCAGGTTTATTGATTGACGAGGTTAATATTGCTCGTAGCCTTCTCCCGAAGCACAACTCGCCTATTCAAGTTGACCTAACGCCTATATTCCTATGGAATCAGGATTAACAAGAACGCATTAATAATTCTCGTATAATAACCAAGCAAGGCGATTAGGTATATTCCTATCCTAACCGCAAATCCGCTCCCCTGAAGGGTTAAGATCTTGCTCTACCCAATCTTATATGCAATCTAGAATTCCCTCTCCCGAGTTCAACCCTAGATTCGTAGATAGTATTCAATTGTGATCAAGCAATTGAATAATTAAGCACAAGATTGAATAAACAAACCAATTAAGATAAACAATAAGAATAATTCAAGCTTCAACTACAACGTTCATGTAACACCCAATACTCTAGAACTAATAAACTATAAAACTAAAAGAAGAGAAGAGAAGAAAAACTAAGGAGAATCCTCCGTCAAGAGTGTGCCTCCCTCCAAAATCTGCATAAGCTCTGTAATGTGATGTTTTGGGTCTATTTATATGTTTAGAATGAACCCTAAACGTCTCAAAGACTTCTATTCTAACTTGGAAACACTTAAACCCCGTCAAAACTCGATTTCTGGCCGTTCCGGGACCCTGGCGTTTCAGCCCAAACGCCTGGGTAAAGCCAAGCAGCCCCTGGCGTTACAGCTCTAACGCCTGGGTAACGCCAGGACCCCCCAGGCTTTATGGGTCTAACGCCTGGGTAACGCCAGGCTACCCCAGGCTGTTTGGCTCCACTGCCCGGCTATCGTTCGGGCGTCCCTTTTCGCGTATTCTTTGACGTATTTGCATTCGTTTAGCCCCGTTTCCATTTCCAATTCACCTACACATAAAACAAACCCCATTAGGCACATACGACGTGTATTTTATCATTAAAGCTCATAAAATGCAAGGTATATAATGCTTAAAATCATGAATTCTAGCCACTCATCAGTACCTCTTGTTGGATTTGGGTCAAACCACTTGCATCTAAAGAGTAACAATTTCTTATATGGCCAACCTGTATATTCGAGTTCTATTATTTCTTTGAGCACACCATAATAATCAATATCTCCAACTTGATTGCCATCACCACCTTGAACCCACACCCCGATGTTGTTGCTATTTTTATTTTTAGAGCAATCCTCTGTATGGAGCTTATAACCATTCACTATGTATTTAGACACTGTTGTGACCTGAAGCCCAGGTCCCCAAGATATATCTTTCAAAAATTGATTTACATCATTATTTGGATTATTTACCTATATAGTGTTAAAAAATTCATAAGTTAGCATAACTTACAAACATTATTTACCTACATAGTGTTAGAACATTATCAGGATAAACTTACAAATTGTTTGAACCACGTATCAAATCTCGTCTATACAACATCATGGCCAAATTGACCCACGAAGTGACTGTGACACATCAAATATTTTTAGTATTTGCATCAAGATGTAATCACAGTAAATTTCATATTTTGATAACTAATAAATTAATACTTACTTAAGAAACGGTACAACTTCGGGACAATTTAGCAACACATAAAGTGTAGCTGACTTGTACTCCATATCACTCAAACTTCTCTTTCTAACATCCTTAGAACATCGGCCTGGTTGATTGAATATGGACATTGATTGATATAATGGATCATTCACACATTCGACCGTGTGCCTATTGGGCCTATTCCTAGAACATGGCACGTTGCTCTCAAAATAATAAGAACAAAAATGTGCAGTTTTCTTTGCAAGATAAGCTTCGCATATAGATCCTTCAATCCTATTCCTCAACTTAACAAATTGTTTGCATTTGCCAATTGTCCTACATAATGTCATGTTAGCCAAGAACATCCAAATAAAATAGAAAATTACATCAAACTTATAATATTACCTCTCAAAGGGATACATCCATCTGCATTGAACATGCCCTCCAAGTCGTGCCTCGTGTACAAGGTGGATTGGAAGGTTTTCCATCATATCAAAAAAATCACATGAAAATATTTTTTCCATCTTACTAGAAGTTACATGAATGTTCTGATCCATCTGGAGTAGGTTTTCTTCCCTTAATGTGGTAGAACACAAGTCTTTGAAAAACAAACTAATCTCTGTGATGGGTTTCCAGATTCTTTCAGGCAAACCACAAAATGCAATAGGCACTAAGGTCTCCATGAAAACATGACAGTCGTGACTTTTCAAATGGCTAAACTTCCCTACCTCCATATCTACTTTTTTTCAAAGATTCGACGCATAACCCTCAAGCATCTTCAATTTCGTAACCAAATCACAAATTTGTCGTCTTTCCTCTAAAGTGAATGTGTAACTTGCTTTAGGCTTGAACACCTTACCATTGTTTGTCGTCTGCAAGTATAATTCAGGCCGCCTGCAATATTCTTGTAAGTCCATTCAAGCCTTCGGGTTATCCTTTGCCTTACCTTTAACATCCATCACTGTGTTGAACAAATTGTCAAAAATAATTCTTCTCAATATGCCTGACATCAAGGTTGTGACGGAAAAGATTATCCTTCCAATAAGGCAACTCCCAAAATATACTTTGTTTCGTCCAATTATGAGTAACACCATATCCGGGGAATCTATAAGGTGAAGCCTCAGTAACTTTACTGAAGTTTTGGACCCTCTCCCAAATTTCCTCACCTGAAAGTATCGGAGGTGGAGAATCATATTCCATTTTATTCTTTTTGAATGCATTTTTCATCCTTCTAAACTCATGATCATGAGGCAAGAATTGACGATGACAATNGGTTATCCTTTGCCTTACCTTTAACATCCATCACTGTGTTGAACAAATTGTCAAAAATAATTCTTCTCAATATGCCTGACATCAAGGTTGTGACGGAAAAGATTATCCTTCCAATAAGGCAACTCCCAAAATATACTTTGTTTCGTCCAATTATGAGTAACACCATATCCGGGGAATCTATAAGGTGAAGCCTCAGTAACTTTACTGAAGTTTTGGACCCTCTCCCAAATTTCCTCACCTGAAAGTATCGGAGGTGGAGAATCATATTCCATTTTATTCTTTTTGAATGCATTTTTCATCCTTCTAAACTCATGATCATGAGGCAAGAATTGACGATTACAATTAAACCATGATTTCTTTCTGCCGTATTTCAAAGTGAACGCATTACCATTTTCCATGCAGTAAGGACAAGCTAGCTTCCCAGCAATCATCCACCTAGACAACATTCCATACGCAAGAAAATCGTTACTAGTCCACATTAAAGCAACACGCAAATTGAAATTCTGCTTGGTTGATATGTCCTGTGTTTCAACACCATCATACCACAATTGTTTTAGCTCATCAGTCAAAGGTTGAAAATATACACCAATCGAACTTTTCGGATTACGTGGACCGGGGATAATACAATTTAAGAATATATATATATGGACTAGTCATACACAACTCAAGTGGTAGATTATAAAGTGTAAGAAAGACAACCAGCATGAATATGGTGTCGCAGATATAGAAAAAGGCGTGAAGCCATCTGCACACAAACCTAACCGAATGTTCCTTGGTTCACTAAAAAATATGGATATGTCCTATCAAAGTGCTTCCAAGCTTCTCCATCTGAAGGATATACATAACACCAGGTGGTCTTCTATTTTCAAAGTGTTACCTCATATGAGGATCAGAACTCATCGACGCATATAACCTCCTTAACATAGGTATAAGAGGTAAATAATGCATCGCCTTGACAGTGATAATATTCCTGCTGGAAAGCCTCTTGAAACGAGGCTTCTCGCAAAATTTACAACTGTCTAAAGTTGCATAATATTTATAATATAACATGCAACCACCTTCACAACAATCAATTGTTATTGACGAAAGTCCTAACTTAGAAACCAATCTCTTTGCCTTATAGAAATCACCAGGTAAGTTGATATTAGCGTCAACTAGTTCACTCATAAGGTCAATGAAAGAGTCCATGGCTGATTGAGAAATATTCCAATCAGATTTGCTACTTAGTAATCTAACTGCAACAGGAAACTAAGAGTGTGGACTCCGGTCACGTAGGGGACGACTATCTTCCTCTAATTATTCATAAAAATATTTTTTGTCATCATTAGGAGTTTGTTTAAAATTTTCATTAGGCTCACCGCCGAGGTGCATCCCAAAAGCATCTGCAACTCTATCCTGAATTCTAGCATCAAAATTTGTATTCTCCACTGATCTACTACTTTCACCAACAACCATGTTATAAAATATCCCACGGCTACCATCGATCTCTCCATGATTAGTCCACACAAAGTAATTCTCCATAAACCCCTTCTTATAAAGATGACGCTTAACTTCCTCTGAATTTTTAAGCTTCACACAATCGCACTTGACACAAGGGCACCTAATTACTCATTCAGCTTGGTATGGTGGAAGTGACATTTCATGTCTAATAAAGTCATCAACCCCTTCTAAAAAATCCTCCCGCAATCCCCATTGATTAGGATAATTCCTATTGTACATCAAAATACGTTGTTCCATCTATACAAATAAAACAAGAACAAATTAATTTATTCTCCAATTATAAATTAATTAAATCTTTTTTAGTTAATTCAAGATAATTATTTTTTCCTAATTACACCAAAAAATAAATTATATTAAATATAAAGTAAAACTTCAATTTATATCTTACGAGTTTAAACATAAAGTAAAAGTTCAATTTATATCTTACGAGTTTAAACATAAACTAAAAGTTCAACGACTTGCGAAGACGGGTGGTTCGAGGTTTGGATGAGTTTGGAGAGGTATAGGAACACTTAGTTCCTTAGGTTGGCCTTAAAGGCCAAGTTTGACTTCGGTCAACATTTTTGGTAAATGACCTCGGAATCGAGATTCAAAGGTCCAGTTAGGTTCATATGATGATTTCGGACTTGGTTGTGTGTTCGGAACGGGTTTTGGATGACCCGGGAGCGTTTCGGCGCCAAATAGTGAAATAAGAATTTCCTTAAGTTCAAATTGATGTTTAGAACGTGTTTTTGTAATATCAGGGTCCAAACAGAATTCCGAGACCGGAAATAGTTTTGTTATGTCATTTATGACTTGCTCGCAAAATTCGGTGTCATTCCGAGTAGTATAGGTACGTTTCGGCATGTTGAGAGTGAATTCAAGAACTTAAAGTTCTTAAGTTTGATCCAATAGGTTTTTGGGGTATGATTTTAGATTTAGCATTGTTTCAGACATTCTGAAGGCTCGAGCGAGTCTGTATTATGATTTAGGACTTGTTGGTATATTTGGACTGGGTCTCGGGTGGGCCCAGATGCTATTCAGGCATCGCGCTAGACAAAAACCAGCCTTAAAAGACTGCTGGTGCACCAGATTTGGTGCGACCGCACCTGCGGAGGAATAGTCGCATGTGCGAGACCGCTTCTGCGGTCCCAGCCTCGCATGTATGACTCCAGGGGATGTTGCCCAGTTTCGCAGGTGCAGATCAGTTTTCGTAGAAGCCGAGTCGCAGGTGCGGTCTCCGCTCGGCAGATGCGACCACTAACCCCCTCCCTCTTTTTCGCAGATGCGAGACCGCAGGTGCAGTCCTCGAGCCGCAGGTGCGAAAAACTTGTAGGCATTGAGTTCGCCTTAAATGCGAGACTTAGCCATTTTTGAACCACTTTTCATCATTTTGGACGATTTGGAGAGCTGGTGAAGAAGGGATTCGACCTAGAAATTGTAAGGTAAGTAATTTCTACCATGAAGTGAGTTTAGTACTTGAATTCTTGGGTAGATTAACACCTTAAATTAGTAGAAATCATGGGTTTTGATAAAAACAATAATTTACCAAGAAATTTATTACGAAATCATACAAAAACTATATAATATTGATCTTTAGGCTATGGGTAAGTATTTCCTCTTAAATTTCCGGAATCCGAGCTTGTGGGCCCGGGGTTGTATTTTAGAATTTTCCAATTTGGGTTTAAATGACCATTTAAGTAGGAGAATTATGGACTTTTGAGCATGGATTGACTTGTTAATGTGATGTTTGGCTAGCTTCGAGTGCTTGGGCGGCGAATTTGAAGTTTCGGGTGCATTCTTGACTCGGAAAGTAGGCTTGACACGAGGTAAGTCTCTTTTCTAACCTCGTAAGAGGGAATCGTCCCCATGGGTGAATAAAAATAATTGCATGTCCTTATTTGTTGAGGCTACGCACGCACGTGCGTAGCTACTATTATGTTATGTCGGGGAGTTTAGGATGCACAAGCATGTTGTATGTGTCGTATCTATAATCTTAAATGTCAACCTAGGTTGCCTAATATTCTTGAATTATTAAGTGAACATCTAGGAGGTTAAATTCTGAAATTTATATTATTGAATCCTTCTTTGTAAGTATATTATCCACTGAATTCCTGATTTCTTGTTAATTATGTCTATGTATACGGGTACCCGCGTCGCATGTATGATTCACGAGTGGGGTAGCCCTACTATTATGTCAACCGCGTCATATGTTCGATTTGTGAGCGGTGTAATAGATGTATCGATGGTTCGAGCCGTTCGACCCTTCGGCAGTGCACATTTAATTTTGCATTGTGTCAGTCGTACGTTCACGTCACGTTATGTGTTTGTTAGATGTTGGGTGTTCTATGATTATGTATCTGTTAAATACCATGAAAAAGGAAAACTAGGTAATTTGTATGCTAGAGAACTTGACACGTAAAGGTATTTATAAAGGATATTTGATGTTCCTGTCTTTATTATTGTTCATGATTTCCATCCATGCTTAGCCTTACATTTAAAACGTATTATTTTGACCCTAGTAAGTGTCACGTTGACCTCACGTCACTACTTCTTCGAGATTAGAATGGATACATATTGTTTATGTACTCAGCTACGCTCTGTATTTGATTGTACAGGTTGTGAGGTGGGTGCATCTGGGTATCAGTCCAGAGTTCGTCCCTGATATATACCTGGTCTAGACTCCACAGTGAGCTGCTCCTCTTAACGACCCTCAGCTGTACTATGGAGCCTTCTTTGTTATTTCTGTCTATTCCTTTTCAGACAGTAGGGCAATCCATTAGTTCTTTTGTTTTTACTCTACTAGTATGCATGTAGACTTGTGACACTAGTTCCTGGCACACACATTAGCAGACATTATTTTTGGGATATAAATATTAAATTATGACTTTTATGACTATTTCTGCTTAAGATTGTCCAAGTTATTCGTTTTTGCCCAACATCAAAAATCTAAACCAAGTAAGTGTTGGAAATGTTTTGGTAAATTAAAAAGAAACTCACCAATAGGTTGATGTTGGCCTGCCTGACTGCGATGTTGGGCGCCATCGCGACCTGAGTTAGGAATCGGGTCGTGACACTAACTAAACTATTCAAGACAATACAAAGTTAATAATTCAATTCTAACTAAACTATTCAAGACAATACAAACTCAAACATTCAATTTATAACATATGTAATCAATTCAATTGAAACAAGACCTAAACCCTAGATTTCTATAAAATACAATGTTAAATAATCAATTGAAACACTAATCAATTGAAACTAATTCATAGATAACAAACAAACCATTAGATTTATACACAAAAGATATAAGTTGTAATTCAAACCTAGAATTTTTAGGAGGTGGAGAAGGAGAGACGCGGCAGCGCCGACGGCGTGGCGACAGCTGGGCGGTGGCAATGCAGGGTGGGGAATGGGATTTGTGTGAAGGAAATAGAAAGGAAGAGGGGAAGGTATTGAGTGGGAGTTTAAGGCATTTTGAGAAGAGAGATATGAAAAAATGGGGGGAATCCCGTATATTTCAGGCCTGTTTTCAAACTTACCGACCAACGTTGGTCAGTATTTTGGTCGGTACATTAAGTGTTGGTTTGACCAAATACCGACCAACGTTGGTCGGTTACTGTTTTTAAATTTTTTTTTTTTTTATTTCTTAAAATACTATAAGCTATAAAAAAATTATTATAAACTATAAAAAATTTATTATTAACTATAAACATTTATACAAAATTATATTAACTAGGTAATTACTTTTAATAGATTATAATAGCATCTATCTAAATAAATTTTCTAAGTTATATTTAAGTATATGAGTAATTTCACACAAACACACATACACTATATTGTAATTGATTATCAATCTTATACATTACTAGTACGAATAATTTATCAATTGATAAACCAATATAATATTATTTTATTTTAGGTCGAGACGTTTTATTTTTTATATTAATCGATATAGGTCAAAACGTTTTGTTTTTAATATTCATCGATGCATCTCAATAAGTTATAAGTCGATGAATCAATTTACAAATAGATATATTTGATGATAAATTATATATACTAATTAGGGTCTTCACACATGATCTATCCCTAACAAAACCTGACCAAGTGTTCCTAGTGCTTCGTATTCTTATATATATACGGCTATACCTATATATATATATATATACACACACACACACACACACATACACAGACACTTCATTGTAATACTTTAACTATATATATAGCTTATTATAGTATATGTTAGTGTGTGTATATACATATCGTTGTGCTACTTTAACTACATATATAGCATGTTATAGTATATGTTAGTGTATTCATTATTTGTATTACAAAAGAGTTAACAGATTACATTTATATTATTTAGATAGTACGGATTACATTTATATTATTTAGAGATTAAATATTAATGCGATTCAAATTTAAAGTTTGACCATGTTTGACCTATTAATTTAACTCGTTTACTTAAACTAATAACTTCTTTCGTTTCTTTATTTTGTGATCCATATATATATATATATATATATATATATATATATATATATATATATATATATA
>ML362499.1:0-17719 GCA_005239505.1 Nicotiana paniculata
TTTGTCACGACCCAAACTGGAGGATCATGACTAGCACCCGGGCCATACTTGCCAAGCACCAATAAACATTTTATCTAATCTTCTTTATTATCTTTAAGGGCTGACGAGATTAATATAAATGGTAGATATGGATCATGAACAATCAACAATGAAAGATAAGGGCATGAAAATACATCACATAAGATGACAAGACTGCTAAGAAACTACATATAAGGTACGAGCTACAACGCTGCCATGAAAAACTATACAACAAAAATTAGCCAACAATGCATACCAAACTATACATGAGTCGACACCTGTCTATGAGCCTCTAAAGGAGCATAAGTGATGCAACATTGCCAGAACAGGGCCCCGACATACCCATAATATCTATAACAAAAATGCATACCAAGACCACGGCAAGTCCGGAGAAGGGATCTCGCCAACAACCGTTGAACTGGGAAGCCTACTGTGGTGGGGGAGCTGTGTCTACCTGTCTATCAGCACCTGCATCACGACATGCAGCGTCCACAAATAAAGAGGACGTCAGCACGAATAAAGTACTGAGTATGTAAGGTAGGAAAGCATAGGTAAGAACAGTAATGTAAACATGGATAGAGAATATACAACATGTAACATCTTGGTATCTCTGAGGGCTATTGACATGATGCGTGATACATACATACATACATATACATAAACTTTTAAAACATACGCCTCTGTGGAAATCATCATCACCATATCATACCCGGCCGTAATAGGCTCGGTAAAACGTACCCGGCCACGTGGAGCTCGGTAAAACCCAACTGATCAGTGATTGCACAATAGGTGTCGTACCCGACCGACTATAGCGCGACTCAGTAGAGTAAAATATATATATATATATACCACACTCATATTACCTTGTCTAAGTTCAAGAACTTATCAGCTCTAGCTCGTCGTATCTCAACTGGCAAATAGTGACGAAGAAAGGCCTCAGAAAATTCCTTCCACACAGCTGGAGGGGCGTTCAGACCCCTGGATCTCTCCCAACTATCATACCAGAAAACCGCTAAATCCCGTAACCAATAAGAATCCAATTCTACTGCCTCTGTATCTGTAGCATGCATAACTCGTAGTGCATGTATGACTCGCTGGAATCATATTCTGAACCTTTCGGAGTGATGTAAGGTCGATATTCTCCATACACGTTATTAGGACTAACTCTTCATCAAGAATTTTATAAGAATCAGGAAGTACCAACAACATTGATAACATAAGAATAAGAGAAGCAATAAATTTAGGGGTGGCAAATGGGCGGGTTGGACTAAATTTGGGCGGGTCAAGATGGATCAGGTCAATAAATGGGTCATTGCCCAACCCAGCCTAAAGTGTGCTTGGGCTAAGATGGGCTAAGCAATAGGTCATAGCCCAACCCGCCCAACTTGACCCAAACTCTATCTTCCCTAACCCTAATCTCCCATCGTCGTTGCTTGCTCGCCGTCAACTATGGTGGCTCACCACCACTCCCAGCCTTAACGGCTATCCTATGACCGTGATTTGTACTGTCTTTGAAGTCCTCAAGGGACCAGTGGCCGGTCCACTCACACCCTGGCCTGTCCTCACCATCCTCAGGACACCATGACTCGTTTTGAGTAAGATATACCCCCTGCTCGCCAAAATTTCCCGATACTTCGACCCAACTTTGATCGCATACCTCCTAAACAATACACTGCCATTGCTGAACCTATCAACCAACTGTATGAAATATTAAAAGTTGTTGGTTATGTCACTCTTATCCCTGCTATAACCCCTGAAAATCCATCCCAATGGGTCAATCCAAATAAGACATGTGCATACCATTCCGGCATGAAGGGGCATACAATTGATGAATGTCGCTCATTGAAGGATAAGATCCAGTCTATGGTCGATAACAAGGTCATCCAGGAAAAAGAAGCTGCTCCCAATGTTCGCAACAATCCGCTTCCAGACCATAGAGGTGTCAATATGATCGAGATAGAAGAAGATTCGGACCCAGAGGGGTCGATTGGGTTAATCATAGAAGGTGATGACCCAAAGAAGCCAGCAGTCACTCTTAATCCCATCATAGTCCAGATTCAGCCATCCGGAGACGTCGAGGTAACTGCGTCACTCCCATTCAAGTTTGAAATGGCACCACCTGCAAAACACACATTTTCTGTTCGAGGTTGAAGTTATGCCGCCTGCTAAGGCACTCATTCCATTTGAAGTAAAAGTAGTTGCACCAATTACAATGACAGTGTCAACCACGCCATCTTTCAACGACAAGGCTGTACCTTGGGATTACACGGCTGAAGCGAGAAGGAAAGGTGAAGTCAAGTAGAGGAAGTTGGTGCTGCACAGGGGATGACAAGGACCGGCAGGGTCTATACACCTGAACACTTGGCAGAGTCTAGAAATAATGCTTCCAACAGGCCACCCATCATTGAGACAGGCCCAGATGATCTTTGGAGGAAGGTGCAAACCAGGGAATACTCAGTCATCGATCAGCTGAACAAAACTCCAGCCTATATATCCATTATGTCATTGCTGCAGAATTCAGAGACACACAGGAATCCTTTGATGAAAATGCTGAACGAAGCATATGTGCCAAATAACATAACTAGTAGAGAAATGGCCAATATGGTAGGTCAAGTACTGGAGAGTCACAAGATCACTTTCCACGAGGACGAGCTGCCGCCTGAAGGGCTAAGTCATAACAAAGCACTACACATCACTGTGCAATGTGAGGACTACTTCATCACCAGGATTCTGATCGACGGTGGATCCAGCCTCAACATCTGTCCGTTGACAACACTCAAGAAATTGGGCAAGATACTGCACGATATCAAAGAAGTATCTATGAATGTAAAGGCTTTCGATGGTTCTCAGAGGTCTACCATCAGCAAAATCAGCCTTTGTCTGCAGATGGGACCTACATGGTTCAAAATTGAATTTTAGGTGATAGACATATCGGCATCCTATAATCTGTTGTTAGGACTCCCATGGATACATGCCGCCGGGGCTGTAGCATCAACATTGCATCAGGTGGTAAAGTTTGAATGGAACCACCAGGAAGTGATCATCCATGGAGACGGAAGCAATCCTATCTATGGTCGCCAGACCATCCCGGTGATTGAGAGTAGAAGAAGGCTGGATGGAGAAACCTACCACCATATTGAACGGGTTAATGCAGTGGATAAATAAAAATGGTGGGACAGTAAGATCGAAAGCATACTGAACTGGAGTGGATACGAGCCTGACAGAGGACTCGGGAAAAATCTTCAGGGGATTTCCATACCAATACGGTTGAAGCACCATGGCACCACTTTTGGGATGGGATACTAATACACTTTGCAGGAGTACAAAAACCGGTCGCCACCATGGCGCGGTCCCTACTATCCATTGGAATAGCCTATACCACATTTGGAGCAAACTTTCCGGCAAGCTGATATCATATGGGGGTCAGAAGAAGAAGAAACTCTAGCAACTTTGAAAGATTTATTCCTGGAAGATGGTGACATGGACTGTTGTGTTATTGTTGAGGAGGAGGAAGAGGAAGAGGAAGACCCTACCATCCAAGTTGTGAGTAAGGGACCATTCCTCAAGAATTGGACTGTCAGACCATCCAGGGCCCGACGAGTCCCGGGGTAGCAAGGCTGAACAAGCACTGTTTATTTCATTTTTTGCTAATGATTTCCTTTTCGCCTTTTCCATTTTTGAATTTTCCAATAAAATCTCCAATGCTCCAAAAACACTCAAAATCACTTTTATGTTTCAACGAATCTGTATTCATTTATTATCATTTTCTCTCATTATTTTATCTTACAGCATTACTATTTCCTGTCTTGATGAACCAATGACTGTGACATACAATGAGATAACACAACAAAAGGACAATGATTCAGAAGAAGATACCATACCCGATGAAATTATCAGAGAAGTTGAGGATTTTGAAAATAGACCTAAATCCAATCTGGACGAAGTCGAGATAGTCAACCTAGGAGATTCAGAAACTGTCAAGGAAACTCGCATCAACATTCATCTATCGCCATTAGAGAAAGTGGAATACACACAATTCTTGAAAGAGTATGAATACATATTTGCATGGTCGTACGATGACATGACTGATCTAAGTACATCCATTGTGGATCACAAGTTACCAACCAATCCAATGTGCCCGCCGATAAAGCAGAAGCTCAGAAAATTCAAGCCTGATATGAGTCTGAAAATCAAAGAGGAAGTTACCAAGCAAATAAACGCCAAGGTTCTCAGGGTAGTTGAATATCCGACATGGTTAGACAACATCGTGCAATTACCTAAGAAAGATGGAAAGGTTAGAGTTTGTGTCGACTACCGGGATCTCAACCAGGCCAGTCCAAAGTATGATTTTCCTCTCCCGGACATACACATCTTGATTGACAATTGTGCAAAGAATGAACTTCAATCGTTCGTAGATTGTTTAGATGGTTACCACCATATTTGGATGGACGAGGAAGATGCTTAGAAAATGGCTTTCATTACGCTGTCGGGAGTTTACTGTTATAATGATGTCGTTCGGCCTAAAGAATGTTGGGGCCACTTATATGAGGGCTATGACCACTATCTTCCATGATATGATACATAAAGAAATTGAGGTGTATGTGGATGACGTCATCATCAAGTCCAAGAGATCCACTGACCGTACAACATATTTGAGAAAGTTCTTCGACGGGATGCAAAAGTACAACTTGAAGTTAAACCCCGCAAGGTGTGCATTCGGAGTTCCTGTTGGGAAATTGCTTAGGTTCATCGTCAGATGCCGAGGAATAGATTTGGATCCATCAAATGTCAAATCCATCCAAGAATTGCCACCGCCAAAGAACAAGAAAGATGTGATGAGTTTCCTGGGACGCCTTAACTAGATCAGCTGATTCATAGCCCAGTCCACGGTTATATGTGAACCAATCTTCAAGATGCTGAAGAAAGATGCTGCGGCCGAATGGACCGAGGATTGTCAAAAGGCTTTCAACAAAATCAAGGAATACTTGTCAATATCACCAGTCTTGGACCCGCCAGAGCCAGGTAGACCCTTGCTACTCTACCTTGCGGTATTCGATGGAGCTTTTGGCTGCGTTCTGGGGCAGCACGACGAGACAGGAAGAAAGGAACAGGCTATTTATTAGCTGACTAAGAAGTTCACTCCACATGAGGCACGATATTCTCTACTGGAACTTACCTGTTGTGCTCTAACCTGGGTAGCCCAGAAGCTGAGGCCTTACTTTTGTTCCTACACAACATATCTCATATCAAGGATGGATCCCTTGAAATATATCTTTCAGAAGCCCATGCCCACTGGCAAACTGGCCAAATGGAAAATCCTGCTGAGTGAGTTCGACATTGTCTATGTGACTCAGAAAGCGATCAAGGGGCAAGCGCTAGCAGATCATCTTGCCGAGAACCCCGTGGGAGGAGAATACGAACCCCTGAAAACGTATTTTACCGATGAATAAGTGTCATTCATAGGGGAAGACATTGCAGAATCCTATAACGGGTGGAGAATGTTCTTCGACGGAGCAACCAATTTCAAAGGAGTTGGCGTTGGAGTTGTCCTGATATCGGAAATAGGTCAACACTACCCGGTATCTGCCAAACTCATATTTCCCTATACCAACAATATGGCAGAATATGAGGCCAGCATCTTAGGGCTCAATATGGCCATTGACATGAGTATCCAGGAGTTGCTAGTAATTGGTGACTCAGATCTGCTAATACACCAAGTGCAAGGAGAATGGGCTACCAAGAATTCCAAGATATTTCCATATTTGCACCATGTGCAGGAATTGAGGGAAAGGTTCACAAAGACAGAATTTCGGCACGTCCCCAGAATTCAGAACGAGTTTACCGATGCATTGGCCACTCTATCATCCATGATACAACACCCAGATACAAACTTCATTGGTCCTATTCCAGTAAAGATCCATAGCTAACCGGCATATTGTGCCCACATTGAAGAAGAAGCAGGCGGGAGACCATGGTTCCACGATATCAGGGAGTATTTGTCTGTACAGAAGGACTCCTGACTTGGGATTATTAAGATGTGTCGATGCAAAGGAAGCCACCAGGCTACTTGAAGAGATACATGCTGGGACCTGTGGCCCACACATGAATGGTTTTGTCTTAGCGAAGAAAATACTCAGAGCCGATTACTTCTAGATGACCATGGAAACGGACTAAATCCAATATGTCTGTAAATATTATCAATGTCAGGTACATGCAGATATGATAAAGGTACCCCCAAATGAGCTCAATGCAACAAGCTCACCTTAGCCATTTGTCGCATGGGGAATGGACTTTATTGGACCAATCAAGCCCACAACCTCAAATGGACACAGATTCATCCTAGTAGCTATTGATTACTTCACCAAATGGGTCGAAGCGGCATCATACAAAGCAGTGACTAAAAAAGTCATGGCGGACTTTGTCCGTGACCGTATCATTTGTCGGTTCGGGGTTCCAGAGTCAATCATCACCGACAATGGCTTCAATCTCCATAGTGATCTGATGAAAGCCATGTGCGAGACTTTCAAAATCAAGCACAAGAATTCCACAAACTATAGACCACAGATGAATGGAGCTGTGGAAGCCACCAACAAGAACATCAAAAAGATATTGAGAAAGATGATAGAAAAGCACAAACAGTGGCATGAAAAATTATCATTCGCCTTACTGGGATACCGCACCACAGTCCGCACATCAACCGAGGCAACTCCTTATTTACTGTTTATGGTACGGAAGCTGTTATCCCTGCCGAAGTGGAGATCCCTTCCTTAAGAATCATACAAGAAGCTGAGCTCAGCGACGCAGAATGGATAAAAGGTCGCTACGAGCAGTTGGCCCTCATAGATGGGAAAAGGATGAATTCAATATATCATGGTCAACTTTATCAGAATAGAATGTCCAGAGCCTTGAACAAGATAGTCAAGCCAAGACAGTTCACACCGGGGCAGCTGGTGTTAAAGAAGATTTTCCACATCAAGACGAAGCAAAGGGAAATTTTCTCCCAACTGGCAAGGTTCGTATATGGTTCACCGAGTATTGACAAGAGGAGCTCTCATACTTGCAGAAATGGGCGGAGAAGTTTGGCAAAAGCCAATCAATTCAGATGCAGTCAAACGATATTATATATAACTTTATATGCTTTTCTTCAATGATGTGAATTGAACTACGCCTGACCTGATTCCTTTTAAGAGGGGATATGTAGGCAGCCCTATGGGTTCGGTCATAATTCAATAAAAATCTCATTTCCCTCGCAATTGGAAACTGGGGCAGAATTTTGAGGAGGACCCTCAAAATTCCGTAGCCTGAGTGGTTGCAATGTCTTGAACCATGTCACGGTTATTGGTTCATCTAAATTTTTCAAAATATATTTTTATTAATGTCTTTATAAAATCATGCACGTTTCCAAAATATAGCTATGTTTAGCAAACGCTACCCCGATGACGCAAACAGAATCATCAGACCAAGCAAAGCGAAGCAAGTAAAGCAAGCGGAGACACGAATCAACCCCCCCCCCNATTTTTATTTGGATGCAGGGACAAAGGATAGACACGCCGCAAAGTCATAATCCTCACAACAATCGCGTTACCGAAGTCTGCTACCAGCTAAGAAATTCTGCTACTATTTTCTATTCATTCTACTTTCTGCATAAGGCTAAACGTTGCCTTCCCTTGCACAAGTCTAAGCTCTCCCTTCATCCTGCATGAGGTTAAGCCCTACCTCCCCCATCTGCATAAGGCTAATCTCTGCATTCCCTTTGCATAAGGCTAATCTCTGCCTTCACTTGCATGGGAATAAGCCCTGTCCCGCACTTGCATGAGACTAAGCCTTGTCCCGCACCTTGCATGAGGTTAAGCTCTACTTCCGCATTCGCACAAGGCTAATCTCTGCCTTCATTTGCATGAGACTAAGCCTTGTCCCGCACCTTGCATGAGGTTAAGCTCTACTTCCGCATTCGCACAAGGCTAATCTCTGCCTTCATTTGCATGAGACTAAGCTCTGTCTCCATACCTGCATGAGGCTAAGCTCTTCCTCCGATTTATATTCTTTTCATCGAGACTAAGCGCTGTCTCTCCAACATTATCTACTTTGCTCTTCTTTCGGGCTAAGCTATTCCCTCCACTTCGCAAGACTAATATTTGACTTGTTAACATCATGTTATTGCATCATGGGCTGAAATATCACCAACTTGTCCAAAGGCATCATAGTTCGGACGCACCATCTTCATGGACCGAGAACGTCATGTCATGGCCTGAGGATCTCTCTCAATTTTGCATATCATTATTCAAAGGCGTCATCGTCTGAGGCACCATCTTCATGGACCGAGAACGTCATGTCATGGCCTGAGGATCTCTCTCAATTTTGCATATCATTATTCAAAGGCGTCATCGTCTGAGGCACCATCTTCATGGCCCGAGAAGATCATTTCATGGCCTACGAATCCTTCATCAAATAATTCATGACCCAAGACATCATGGTCTGAGGACGTCATCCCTAACTGTCCGAAGACAACATTCATAGTCCAACGAGAGCTTGCATCATGTTTAAATTTATGTATAGTATACGCCTGTATTGCTTATATTTACAAGTAACCCGACAAGCCACGGCTACCCCGCAACAGTGATCCCGCTCCAGTTCTCCCAGCCATATAAAACCTAACCTCTCCTGTAGAACCGTTCATTCACCTAGCCCTAGATTAACCATTTCGCTCGGTCAAAATTGGCCATCATATCTTTACCCGACAACTCTTTCATCCTTTCCGGGTAAGAGGGGCAGCTGTTGATACCTAATTTTTCCCAAAATATTTTTTAAATTGCATATGTACCTTCAAAATCATGCATTAATATCATTTGGTATATTCCATAATTTCTACATTTTATAAATTTATCCAGTATTTTATTTTCAATAAATAATTATAAAATTGCATCACAATGATTTCAAAGGAATTTCTTGATTTAATTTATTATTTATGATCCTATTAAGACCAAATTATTTTATAATTAGCCAAATTGGCACCTTTTGGCTATAATTACAATAACTTTGCAATTATAGCCCAATCATACGATTTTATACCATTTTTATCCAGAAATTAATCATTTGTATTTTTAAAATACTAAGTAATCATCTTAATTATTTTTCTACGCATGAAATTCATCTTTATAATTAACAACTATTTTTATAAATTGTTTTAATTAATTTACATTGGGTGTTTAACAAATGGCTCCATTTATTTCAATTATAGCCAACCCAAAACGCCTAACTACACTAGCCCAAGACCCTAGGCCCAAATCCTAATACTATCCGACCCAAATCCGCCCAAATCCTGGCCGTTGATCATTTTTTATCAATGATCCAGGTTATTTCCTTCCTAATTTAACCTAACGACTACCCCTCAAACCCCTCATTCCCTCCTCACACTCTCCATCGTCACACTCTCCTTCTCTCCCAAACTCTCTCTGCCCTAACCCTAATCTCCCATCGTCGTTGCTTGCTTGCTGTCAACTATGGTGGCTCACCACCACTCCCAGCCTTAACGGCTCTCCTATGACTGGGATTTTCTTTGAGGTCCTCAAGGGACCAGTGGCCGGTCCACTCACACCCTGGCCTGTCCTTACATCCTCAGGCCACCATGGCTCGTTTTGAGTAAGATCGTCCTATTTCTTGGCTAAACCTATGGGTTCTAAGCCGATATCTCTCATTTCTGGGTTATTTTCTAGAAACCCTAGTTTCATCTCTTAACTCTTTAGATCTGTAACAGATCTGAGAATATTTGAGCTATTTTTGCTCGTTTTTCCGATTTTCAGAGCGTCGCTTCATTTTCCTAATTAGGGTTCTTGAACTTTTCTTCAAAACAATTTTCTCTGATTTTTTAAGTGTTATTCTCTGATTCTTATGTGTTTAAACGATTTTTGTTAAGATATCTCTTAACCCTAACTAGTTATGTTGAAAACCCCTAATTTTTTAGCATTAGGTTTTGATTCTGAGTTGTCCTTGTTGTTATTCATTCGATTTTTGTTGTGTGTTTGATTCTCATGAATCCTTGATTTACTGTGTTGATTCCTTCTGTTTATACTCTGTTTACTTTGTTTATTCATGGAAGTTTATATTATTTCCCCTTAAAATCAGTACCATTTTTTTTATTCTTGAATCCTTGATTTACTGTGTTGATTCTCCTATACTGATTTCCGGCTATTTTTCCTATTTTCACAACCTTTAAAGTATTTCTTGCCTTATTATGTGATTAACCATATTATTTACTGATTATTACTGCTATTTCCTTAATAGACCTTTGTGTATCTATCCCTAATTATCTATTTTGTACCTATATTGTTTGAATTCTTTCCTTAATTATTACCTGCTCTTTACCGTTGGTAAATTACTCCCTTAATTATGGGAAGACTTGGCTGATTTTACTCTTAACTGATTCTGTAGTTCTATAATTACTGAACAATTGATTCTTGCCTTATTTACCTATCTTTCAACTGCTATATATATACACTCTTCGAATCTCATTAACACACGAACACATTAATTCAAAAACTCTCTCTCATACTCAAAACTTTTCTGCTCTCTTTCTTTCTTTGTTACTTACAACAGTTCTGAATTAGCCAGCTGCAAGCCAAGGCTAATTATTGTGCTCTCCACTTCTTCACTTTGTGTTTACTATCTCTTTACTGGTATGTTGTGATTTCAATTCAAGTCCCAAAACCAACATGTTTCTTTTACTGCTTCAGTTTATCATGTTTCTGATCTGTTTCTACCTATGGTTTTGTTGTTCAACATGTAATTGACATGTCTACATCATTGTTCATCTAGTATATTATGTTATGTCCCAGTCCCTTTAGGATGAGTATTCTTATGAATATGTTACCCCCTGTGTAGTATGTCCCAATGTGATTCTGCTCTATCTTATGTTTACCTGGTTTCTAGTATGAACCTTTCTTTGCAAAGCAATTTGTATCCTAAGTTGTCTGATTTTATGTTGATTCTGAAATTCATTCTGTGTTGATACCATTAGCTATCCCCTAATCGCCTTAAACCCCCTAAAAGAACTTCTATGCTCTTGTATACTATGTGCTCTATGTGTCCCCAATCCCCATCACCCCTGTATGAAGGACTGTGATTTGAATGTGCTGAATCTGTTTGTGCTGTGATTAGTCTACTGTTTGTTAATTGTCCTACTCTTGTCAAAAACTATTTTTTACTAAACAACTCTCCTACTTTATAAAACTGTTTCGGCTTAGTCTTTTTCAGACATTGTCTTTCCTATTAAAACCTTTTCAAAACTATTCAAGCACTCTCACTCTACTCTTAGGTCCTTAGGTTCTGCCCTTCTAGTGTATGACTGCCTTGGAATTCCTGTGAGATCCCTCTGAACTCTGATGCATTGAGGCTGGCCCTTCCATACTGCACTTACTCAATTATGGTTATGAAATCTGTGTGTGAGCACTGCCCGGGATCCCTTGAGGTCCTTAGGGAACTCTGACACACCCGGATATGAGAAAGGCTATGAAACATTTGGGCACTTGAGGTTTTGGGAATCAGGGCCTGTTTTTCAGGCTCCCTATAGTGTAACTTCTTATTTTTCCTTATCTACTTATGTAATTCATTCACATTTGTTTGTAATAATTGTTGTAAACGAATATTGAGGATCGATAGTGAAAAGGGGAGGGAAGCCATGTCTGTTGTCGATGGGGTAGAAACCACGTCTTAGGTTTATAATTCTATGTGCGCATTAGAATCCATGTTTAGGACCAATACATGCAAAGCATAGCATACATTAGATATCATGCTCTTAAGTTTCATGTATACTGTTTCAGCATCACATTACTTTATCACTTAGAAACCATGCTTTAGGGCTAAATAATAGCACTAACACGAATTGTTATTCCTGCACATTTTTGAAGTCATGCTTAACAATGTTGTAATCTTTTTGTGCATCCTGCTCTGCATATCATGAGATCATGCTATGCATTTAGAAATCCTGCTTTAGGAACTCTGCATATAAAGAATTCTGCATTTTATATGCGCATTAGATACCATGTTTTAGGACCTCACTAAGTCACACCTAGCTAAGCTACTCATGCATGAAAAGAGATATAAAACAATGTCATATCTAATTGTCTTGCTCTTAATAAAACTAGTAACAATCTCTGCATAATTATATCACCAAGAACGACATGCTTTAGGTAAAACAACCTCTAAAGTGTTTTAAATAATTCTGATAACTATGGTGCATTCCCCACGCCTAGGCAAGCCTTAGGCAACCAACTTCTACAAAACTAGAAGACTGTTGCTTTTGTGTTTACTGCCTAATGGTTAACAAGTTTAAAATCAGTAGGTAGACTGATTAGGTCCCCTGCTTCTGGGTTTATAAAATAAATCTGCATATCTCTTTTACTCTTATACTCACCTAGACATCATGTTTTAGGATCCTGCTTAATAATATTGCCCTTGTTTGTTTTTGAGACGTGCCGTTTAGATGCAATATTTGTGGAGGTAAACTTGAGCCTCTTAATTGCTTCTTTCTATTTTATCTATTCAAGTCCTATCTGTTCTTTCCTGTCGCCTAGTATTTTCTTCTTTCAACCTTAGGGGTCTGTCTAGAACTGCCCATAGGTAGAGGTCCTAAATTCCTCCAGGGCCATTAAGTAGAGACGGGTAATAACGCATATAGATCGTTAAACAAAACTCGCTTTAATAACCACTAAGGGGTGGGAAAGGGTAGATATGGATATGATATTCGGTGCGCTAATGCAACGTGTATCCCCTCTTCCGAGGAGTGATTATCGGGTAATGTACTGATGTGATCTTATAGGATAAACAACCTAGGACCCCCTCTCCCTTACACATGTGTTCTTAGACCATAAATCTTTCAAAACTTTATTTCATATGTGTGCTTAGACTAAGAATTTTTTCAAAACCATTACTTGTTTCGATATGTATACTTTGACTGCCTATCTGCTACTTATTCACAAAGCTTGTTTGGCCGGGAACCACAGTTGTGGACTTTGAGGGGTGCCTAACATCTTCACCTTGGAGTAATTTCAAGCCCTTACCCAATCTCTGGTTATTCAATTAGTGTTATTGTGACCCTTGATAGGTTCCTTAACGCACCTTAAAATCGTTAGGTGGCGACTCTTCAAAATTCCTTATCCATTTCCCAAAAGGAAACGAGTTGTCCCAAATAATGTCGAATACCCTGACCGATCCGAAAAGGTGAGTAAAGAAGGGGGCGCGACAACAGTTTTTAAGGTCATGAATAATATCAAACAGGTAGCATGCGCATAATGTATCGCCGCGAACCATAGATGCATCTATTAACATGTCGTGGCATACGGCCCGATCCTATGAGAGTAGTGGAAAGAATCACTCCGCTCGCGGATGTCACGACCCGAAATCCCACCTTCGGGTTGTGATGGCGTCTAACATTGAACTCGCTAGACAAGTCAACTTTACTAGTAAATCTGATTTATTCCTTTACTGTTTAGCATTTTTAAATAGACATATAAGAACAATTAGATATGAGAAAGAGGAAGGTAAGAAATTCAACATCTTAAATAATAATTCGTACAAAAATTTCCTTAAACATCCCCCAAGACTGGTGTCACAAATTCACGAACAGTCTAAGATATTTACTAAAAACAAAGTCTGAACAAAACAATACAACTGTCTCGGAAGTACAAGAGAAGACAGAAATAAAGAGGAATGAGGTAGGAGGTGACGCCAAGGCCTGTGGACGCCTGCAGGACTACCCCAGTGTCGCCTGTGGACTGAAGGACACTCCCTCTATCACTGTCCACCGGGTCCGGTACCGTAATCCGCACAACATAAAGAAGTGCAGGTGTAGCATCAGTACAACCGACCCCATGTACTGAGTAAGTGCCGAGCCTAACCTCAGCGAAATAGTGACGAGGCTAGGATATGACAAATAATACACACCTGTGCAATTCAATAATATATAATAGAAATAACGGCAGGAGGTAAATAGTTAAGAACAAATACAGGAAGAACATGTCAGGGTACAGAGGGGAAAAACAATTATTGAGTAATAGAACATGGCATCCGTCTAGTATCATAATATCAACAAGAAAATAAACAAGTGCACGACATTGTTGTACTCTCATTATTCAATTATCGGTAGTCAATACACATCCTCATCGAGCCATCCTCCTTCTTGAAAAACAATACCGGAGCACCCCAAGGAGAAACACTAGGCCAAATGAAGCTTTTATCCAACAAATACTGCAACTGATCTTTCAACTCCTTCAACTCTGGCGGGGCTATACGATACGGCGGAGTAGAAATAGGTTGGGTGACCTGAGCTAACTCAATACAAAAATCAATATCCCTGTCGGGTGGCATACCCGACAGGTCAGCAGGGAATACCTCTGGAAACTCACGAACCACGGGCACAAACACCAGGGAAGGAACCTCAGCGCTAGAATCACGAACATATGCCAGATAGGCCAAACAACCCTTCTCGACCATGCGCCGAGCCTTCATATAAGAAGTGACACTACTAGAAGAATGACTAGGAGTCCCCATCCACTCCAAACGAGGCACCCCTGGAAAATTCAAGGTTACTGTCTTGGCATGACAGTCCAGAATAGCATGATAGGGGGATAGCCAATCCATCCCCAATATAACATTGAAGTCCACCATATCCAGAAACAAAAGATCAACCTGAGTCTCCAGACCACCAATGACTACTAATCAAGCACGGTAGACTCGATCTACCACTATAGAATCACCCACCGGTGTAGACACATGCACAACAGTACTCAAGGAATCACGAGGCATACTCAAATAAGGGGCAAAATATGAAGACACATAGGAGAATGTAGAACCCGGATCAAATAACACTGAAGCTTCTCGGTTGCAAACTGTAATCGTACGTGTAATAACTGCATTAGAAGCCTCAGCATCAGGCCTAGAAGGAAAATCATAGCACTGGGGTTGAGCCCCTCCAATTTGAACATATCTGGGTCGACCTACTGCGGGCTGACCTCTACCTCTCGTGGCCTGTCCTCTACCTCTATGAGTCTGACCTCCACCTCTAGCACCTCGACCTCCACCACTGGTTGAGGGTGGGGGTGCACCTGGTGCGGGAATCATAGCACGAGATCCCTGATGCTGGGAACTACTAGAAGCTCGGGGGCAATACCTAGAAATGTTCCCTGGATCACCACAAGAGTAACAAGCCCTCTGCTGCTGAGGCTGCTGGCCCTGAAACTGTCCCTATCGACTAGAATAACCACCCTGAAAGCTCTGAAGCGGCGGTGCACTGATAGGAGATGATGGTGCACTGCGGAATACCTGAAGCACCAACTGGAATGGCCTAGGGGGATGACCTCTGCCAAAAAAATCTCTGCCTCCAGATGAGGCACCACTGAAATGACCGGAATAGAGAGGTCTCTTGTCAAACCCCTGACCACTGCCCTCTGATAAGACCATCTCAATACACCTGGCCACATTGGCCGACTCCTGGAATGAAATATCAGTACCTGCCTCTCTGGCCATCTAGAGTCTAATAGGCCGAGATAGAACCTCAATAAACCTCCTCACCCTCTCACGATCAGTGGGGAGTATCATGATAGCATGTCGGGCGAAAGTAATGAACCTGGTCTCATACTGTGTAACAGTCATAGATCCCTGCAGGAGGCGCTCAAACTGCCTCCGAAGACCCTCCCTCTGAGTAACTGGTAGAAACTTCTCCATGAACAACTCGTAGAACTGAGCCCAAGTCAATGGTGCAGACCTAACTGGCCTGGTCAATCAATAGTCTCTCCACCAAGTCTTGGCGGTACCAGAAAAACGGAATGTAGCAAAATCAACTCCATTGGACTCCACAATGCCCATGTTCTGAAGAACCTCATAGCAACTGTCCAAGAAATCCTGGGGATCCTCTGATGATGCACCAGTAAATGTAGTAGAAAATAGCTTGGTGAAACGATCCAACCCCCACAAAGCATCGGCAGACATGGCTGCCCCCTCAACTGCTTGTGCCACAAAACCCGGCTAAGTTGCTCCAGCTGCCTGAGGTTCTAGAGTTTGGAACTGAGGAGCTAGCTGCTATGGTGTGCGGGTAGATGGAGTCTAGTTCCCTCCCCAATCCTGAGAGACGACTGGTGCAGTAGGAAGAAGACCGTTCTGAGCCATGCTTTCCATAAGGCCCACTAAATGGACCAGAGCGTCCTGAAGAATTGGGGTGGCAATGAACCCCTCTGGGACCTGAGCTGGTCGAACTGGAACTGCCTGCGCAGGAACCTCACCGGCAAAGTCTACCTGTTGGTCCTCCGCTGGTGCTGCTGCTCTGGGCTGAGCCCTGGCACTACCTCGGCCTCGGCCCCTCGCAGGAGCTGCAACAGGAGGATCGGGCTGCTGATCAGTAGATGAGGAAGCACGCGTTCTCGCCATCTACGAGAGAATAGAATAGAAAATCAGTTAGCATTTAGAATTCAAACCGCACGATAGAGAAGAAGAAATGTGAAGTTATTCCTAACCTTGCAGCCTCTGGGGGATAAGTACAGACGTCTCTGTACCGATCCCTCAGAGTCTACAATTTTGTCCGTGAATTGTGAGACCTAAGCAACCTAGAGCTCTAATACCAACTTTTCACGACCTGAAATCCCTCCTTCAGGCCGTGATGGCGTCTAACATTGAACTCGCTAGACAAGCCAACATTACTAGTAATCCGATTTATTCCTTTACTGTTTAGCATTTTTAAAAGAGACATATAAGTACAATTAGATATGAGAAAGAGGAAGGTAAGAAATTCAACATCTTAAATAATAATTCGTACAAAAATTTCCTTAAACATCCCCTAAGACTGGTGTCACAAATTCACGAACAGTCTAAGATTTTTACTAAAAACAAAGTCTGAACAAAACAATACAACTGTCTCGGAAGTACAAGAGAAGACAAAAATAAAGAGGAATGAGGTAGGAGGTGACGCCAAGGCCTGCGGACGCCTGCAGGACTACCTCAGTGTCGCCTGTGGACTGAAGGATCCCTCGATCACTATCCACCGGGTCCGGTACCGTAATCTGCACAGCATAAAGAAGTGCAGGTGTAGCATCAGTACAACTGACCCCATGTACTGAGTAAGTGCAGAGCCTAACCTCCGCGAAGTAGTGACGAGGCTAGGACACGACAAATAATAAACACCTGTGCAATTCAATAATATATAATAGAAATAATGGCAGGAAGTAAACGGTTAAGAACAAATACGGGAAGAACATGTCAGGGTACAGAGGGGATAAACACTTATTGAGTAATAAAACATGGCAACCGTCTAGTATCAGAATATCAACAGGGAAATAAACAAGTGCACGACATCACCCTTCGTGATTTACTCTCATTCTCACCAAGACAAGTGCACGACATCATCCTTCGTGCTTTACTCTCATACTCACCAAAATAAGTGCAGGGCATCACCCTTTGTGCTTTACTCTCATTCTCACTAAGACAAGTGCACGGCATCACCCTTCGTTCTTTTACCTCACAATATCGGCACGACATTAACCTTCGTGCTTTTAATATAAACAATGGCACGACATCACCCCTCGTGCTTTTACCTCACTATATCGGCACGACATTATCCTTCGTGCTTTTAATATGAATAATGACACGACATCAACCTTCGTGCATTACACTCTTCCTTACCCAACAATAATCAGAACAATAATTTGGCAAGGAAGAA
>ML362508.1:0-40239 GCA_005239505.1 Nicotiana paniculata
TTAGTTTAATTAAGTCAAACTCACTTACCTAAAATCAGAAAACTTAACTAATTATCAAGCCTAAGTTAAATTATTTGTTCTAGTTAATTAGTCCTAAGTTAATTACCTTAGGCAGATTTTAGTACTTAGTTAGTTAATAAAAATAAAAAAAATGGTTAGTTTATTAGATTGCTTCTTGATCTTAGTTAATTATATTAGTAAATAAACTCTCAATGAAGTTAGNTAGGGTGAGTAATCAAACAGAGATGGACAGTAGCAATTAGAGAGGAGATAAACGACAGTAAAGGTATTCTGGAGAACTTAAGCATGAACCAATATAGCTAATTATTAATTTTAAACAAGTATAACCTCTAATAAATCAATGATTATTAACAGGAAAACCTAAATGACTAAACATGGTTGCAAAAACAGTCCGGAATGTGCATAATATTTTAAACACTGAATCAATCAAATCGAAGGTAGTGTGAATCAAAGTAGAGAAGTCATACATACAGACAAAGGCGAAACCTAAGTTAGGAAACATGGTTAAACAGGGAAAACTAATTACTTAATTAACGAGAACAAAATCAAGATATGACTGTCATGAAATACATTTAGAGCTTAAACTAAATGATGAGGAAGAAATGTACACAGGTGGAAGAAAATGATGAAAGAAAACAACAGATCTAAACAGTGATACAACAAAATGAATTAAACTATGACATATCCATGCTAATAGCACAAGAAACATTTAGAAGGGGAGGAGGGGATACCCGTAAAAGGGGTTTTTTGGCCGGGAAAGAGAAAGGAGGTCGTTGGACCTTACCAGATCCAGTGGGGTTTGAAAATGAATCAAACCTTCATGAATCGATTGCTCTAAACTAGAGCAATCGACTCGTGAAGGTCTGAACCACTGATTGTTCTTGAATCGGCCGGGGAGTAGTTTTTTAGGGTTTTCAGACTCTTAGATCTGAAACCGGTGCAAACCGATTGGGTTTTTAGGGAAACCAGCAACGGGAGGTGATAGAGGGGATGATGGTGATTTTTTGGTGAGAAGTTGGGGTTGATTGGAGGTCGTCTGCCACCGGTAGGCGATTTTCGGTGGGCGGAGCAAGGTGGGAACCCTAGGCGGCTAGGGTTTTTAGAGAGAAGAGAGAGAGACGGACGAAAAGGAAAGGGAGAGAGGGTTAGACTTCTATGTGAATGGGGGGTAGGGTTTAGTTTGGACATTTATATAGTTTAGGGGGGTGAGTTCCTGGTCGTCCGATCAATTTCGATCAATGGCCAGGATTCAATTTATTAAACCAAAAGGGGTCGTTTGGAAGGGTGCTGGGGCAGGCCGGGTAAAGGGGTTTTGGGCCTGGTTTATTTTAGTTTGTAGGGATTGGGTTTGGGCCTAGGTAGTTTCAAGCCCAGGTCCGAAATTGGCTTTTCTTAATTAATTAACTAATTAACCTAAATAAGTTCAACTCTAATTTAATCCAACAAATGTTAGCAATTAATTTTAAACCTTATTTTTCATCTATTTACATATTAATTAAGAATAAAAGAACCAATTATATATTCCTAATTAAATCTATGATTTATCGAATATGATTAATTTTTTAGTAATTAGTTATTAAAAATTACATTACGTTAAATACTCGTCATTCGTCTATTATTTAATTAATTATAAATAATAACTTCATAATTCCTTGATAATAGTGATTCAAATTTTAATAATTTTAAAAGTATGGATATGCCAAAAAATGCAAATAATTCACAATTAATTACTGAAAAATCAACAAAAATCATAAAATCAATTGATTTATTGAGATTTTATAGGACGATACGGCGAGTAAAAATCACATGCTCACACCAGGCAGCAACTCAATTTTGTGATCAGTAGCGCTCCTTTGTGGCAAGTTTTTAGGCAGCTCAGGCGGCATCACATCAGCAAAGTCACTCAAGATTCGAGCGACGCAATCCGGTACTTCAACCTGTACATCGGGTTTCACTGCAACCATAGCATCAAGGCAAGTATCATCTCCCCTTTTTAAACCCTTCTCGACCATCATGGAAGAAATCAAAGAAGCCCTCCGTTGAGTTTCCTCTTTTTCGTATGGGTGAACAACTTTTACAAAACCAGGAGCCTTATCATTCATGATCATTACTCCATCCAAATGTGGCATTGGAACGAATTAGTTCTTCTCATGAAATCAATTCTAAGAATCACCCCGAAATCTTCTAAGGGAATCACCATCAGATTCACCTTCCCTTTCCAATTTCCAACAGTCATGGGGACATTATAAGCCATACCTACAATGGCTTGTGCTTTGGCATTCACTGTTTTCATATAGGAGGGACATTTGCTCACACTCAAACCATACTTATGCACTAAATTGGTCGAGACGAAGGTGTGAGTAGCGCCAGTGTCGACCATTGCTACCACAGCCTTCTCTCCAATTTTCATTTCAATGTGCATAAGTAAGGAATGAGGGTTCGTCTCATTGCTTGTAGAATTTACCAATGAAATAACGTTCAATAATTGTAAAGGATTTACCAATGCAGCAGCAACTTCTCGGCCTTCTCCTTCACCATAAGCAAAGCATTCACCCGTTCCCGGTTCGGACAGTTCTTGGCAATATGAGGGCCTTCGCACGTCCAGCAACCATCACTCTTTTTGTTTGCGATGCCTTTGTTTCTAGCAGGCCCATCAGCAGCAGCCTTGCCTTTGTCCCCATAATCTTTTCGAGCATCTCTCCTCCATTCCCCTTTCTTCTCCACCTTTTTCTTAGGTTTTGAAGTAGAAGGAATTTCAGAAAGACTACGGGTACTGCGATAATCCACCAAAGAATCCGTTGCAGCAATCGCACTTGGGAGATCTTTCACATTCTGTCTCCGAAGTTCATTCTGCGCCCATGCTTGCATACCAGAAATAAAGTTGTGCAATTTGTCGTCCTCCGACATGTTCTGAATATCCAGCATCAAGGAAGAAAATTCCTTAATGTAATCATGAACTGATCCAGTCTGCCGCAAGCATTTTAAGCGATCCCTAGCAAGCCAAGATGCATTGCTAGGCAAGAATTGGTCCTTCATTTCTTTACGGAGCTTTTCCTATGTGTCTATTTTGGGTCTGCTCGCACTTTCATCGTCCGCCATGCGAGTTCTCCACCATAACTTAGCATCTCCCGTGAGGTACATGCTTGTCATGGTCACCTTCTCCGCATTTGGAACCTTGGCAGCAACAAAATATTGCTCCATATCCCATAGAAAATTTTCCAATTCTTTTGCACTACGCGCTCCACCAAACGCCTTCGGGTCCGGAATCTTAACCTTGGAACGTTCTTCACTGCCTTGGTTAGGAGCAGCCAACGTCCGTCGAAGAACAGTAATTTCCAAAGTAAGATTTTTGTTTTCTTTATTCAACTCCTCAACCAGCAAACTCGTGGCTTCACAAGTCTCCTGAATGCCTTCACGAAACTGATTCATTCCATCCTTTAGACGATGGATTTCAGTAATCAAATCATCCATCTCTAAAGGATCATCAGTCACGCCAACCCATGCCTCCAATTTTTGAATACGCTCACGTAAGTCCGAAGCGGATCCACCAACCATAGTCCCAAGTTCACGAGCAGGCTCTGATACCAGTTGTTACAGGGCCAATTTTTGCATTATTGACACTTCACGGCAGTAGCCACACACAAGCCACTCACCCTTACTTTTTCTGCTCACTGTTTTATACTTAGACGAATTTAAGACTTTAAGAAACGTAAGCACACACACATGTACGGGTAAAATACCCAACCTTTATTATTCTCGCAGAATTACAAAGGACTCTTGTTGGAAAGGCTTACAAAACATCTCATGCCTTAGACCAACGAATTTACACACATATATAGGGCTGCCATAGGCAGATTTACAAAGGGGCAGTTGTGGGCAGTTAAAACAATGTGCCATGCACATGCCTGTCCTAAAAATAAGCCAACTACCTAGTTTGAATTCTTCCCACGAAATTGTCTTATCTTCAGCAACTTAGCCAACTTGTCATGTGCAAAGCACATGAGTTTAACTTCCACAGCACATGCCTTGCACACTTCTTCAGTCACATGCCTTGCACACTTGTTTTCCAGCTTTTTGCCCACACTTAGCTTCCTGCCTTTCCTTGTCTTTTTGGACCATGCCTCGCCCATAAGCTTGTGACCATGTCTTAGCCACGAACTTAGTCGTCCCACTAATCCGCACACAAGCCTTAGCCAAGTGTCATGCGCCTTCTTTGCCTTGGTCGTTGCCCACGATCAAGGCTGCCTTGCCATCGCCTGAGGCACCTTGCCTAGCTGACTTGTCTAAGTCCATGTACTGACTTAGACACACATCCAGCTCCGAACATTGGTTGCCAACACCTATGTCAAGGGGCAATGTACAAGCCCTTGACATAGAATCTGCCCGGCATCCGTCATGGCTCAATATTAAGGGCTAATAGTAAGGGTGTATATGGACCGTGTTGGTTCGGTTTTATCAAAACCAAACCAAATCAATTATATTATATCGGTTTGAATTGGTTCGATTTTTTCTTTTTATTACATGAATATTATTCCATTCTTACTTTGCTAAAGTTATAGATAAAAATTTTTTATGTGAATATATGTTTAGAAAATATTGAAAAAAATGACAAACATATGGTCTATTAAAATATTTTAATGGGAGAATTTTTTAGTAATACATGATAGTTATTTTCTTAGTTGTCGAACAATAACTTTCATTAATGTACGTTTTCTAGGTTAACACATGAGAGGATCCCAAATATTTTAATATTTTTTAAAGAAAATTCAATTTAAAGTCTTTAAAATATATATAAAAATTATATATTTATATGTCGGTTTGGTTTGGATTTTTTTACTCAACACCAAACCAAGTCAAGTCAAAATCTAGTCGAGTTTTTTAATCGGTTTGATCTGATTTTTCGGTTTGGGATGATTTTCCATTTCGGTTTGGACACCCCTACACTATGGTACGAAATATTAATGGGTTTATGTCACGATCCCAAATCCTAACAGGCCGTGATGGCGCCTATCGTGGAACTAGTCTAGCCAACCATCTCATTACTACGCATTTGTTCAATTATAAAAGTTCACAATCTAACAACTCTAAACAAAATCTCCCAAGACTGGAGTCAATAGTCATGAGCATCCAAGAATAAATAAATCTAACTCTGCTAAACTATAATATATGTCTCTGATTCCAACGCTAAAACTAAATAAGGAAGGGAAATGGAGAAATTGTGGACGCTGGGCAGCTACCTCGAAATCCTGTGAACCTGCAACTACGAGCAAGGACAACTACTGCTCCAGACCGTCACCTCAATCTGTGCACAGAGGAACAGGGAGTAATGATGCGTACTCCAACTCAGTTGTAATGAAAATAGATCACAGTCTGAGAATTTCAAAACACACAGTACAGATACACAATTTCACAAAACCAGTAAAACACCAAGTCACCATATAGTATTCAACAATTAATAAGTTCGAAATCAGTTTCCAAAAATTCTTTGAAAACAAGTGTAATATCAGTATATCTCAGTAAAATTCTCAGTAACACCAGTTTGAAAATTAAGTAAATCATAGTTCAAAAAAACTTAGTAAAAGGTCTTCATAAAACTGCCCCTCGGGCTAAAATCATTTATCGTAACCATTGCCCATCAGGCATCCTCACCATCACTCAATATCAGCCCATCAGGCATCATCCTCACAGTCACTCAGTAACAGCCCATCATGCATCCTCACAGTCACTCAGTAACAGCCCATCAGGAAAAGACTGATTAAAAGTCATAACATATCAAGTGAGGAAAAATAGTAAAAACAGCCCCCAAGGGGTAAACAGATCGGCACTAGGCACCAAACATGGCTTACAACCCAAATCATATCAAAATATATCAATACCATTAAACATAGGCTTAAAAATCGGTTTCGTAACTCAATAGTTTCCTAAATAGGGAATATATTTCCAAAGTTCCAATCTTTGCATTCCAAAACCCGTGAAAGGGTGCATAGTCCGGGGTTTCATACCCTCAGGACAGGATTTAAAGACATTACTAACCTCAAAACTAGCCCGAAAACTATTTCGCAACATGCTTGCCTCTCGTATCAACTTCCGAAGGCTCCAAATCTATCAAGTTCAGATTTTTATCATCAATTTATGCTTAAGGAATAAATTCCAAAATACCAAATTTAGCTCAAAAATCCGAAATTGGTCAAAACCTGACCCCCGGGCCCGCATCCTGAAACTCATAAATTTTTATACAAAACTGTTCTTCATCATCTCACGAGTCCATACATATAAAGAACATTGAATTCGGAGTCCGTTTGACCCCTCAAATCGGCCCCTAAAGGTCTCATAATCTCAAGCCCTAAACCCCCTTTTTCTATTGATTTTTCATGAATTAATTGCTGAGGTTATGTTCTATAATCTCCCATAAAGGAGTTTTAATGATCAAAACACTTACCTCTATGAAGAACACTGATTTCCCTCTTCAAAATTCGCCCCCAAAGCTCTCTGTCGGTACAAAAATGGTGTAAAAAGAGTTTAAGTCGCAGAGGGTTTATTTATATACTGCCCAGTGATTTCTTCACTGCGATCGCGGAAAAATCCACGCGATCGCGGTTCACAGTAGCTCGACCTCACGCGATCGCGAAGACCCTTTGACCTGACCCCCACGTGCCTGTCCTGACCCTACGCAATCGCAGGCAAGGCCACGCAATCGCAATTCTTGACCTGCTCGACCTCTGCGATCGCGAGCACACTTATGTGATCGCAGAGTGTAAAATTCTGCCCCTCTCAATTGAAATACGCGATCGCAAAGAGTAAAAATCTGCTGCACCAAAAACCAGAAACCAACTCTTTCTTTAAGTCCAAAAATGCCCGTTAACCAACCGAAATCAATCCGGAGCCCCTCGGGACCCCAACCAACCATACTAACACGTTACATATGATCATTCAAACTTATTTGCACTCTTAAAACACTAAATATAACTTCAAAACACCAAAATCACATCGGATTCAAGCCTAAGAACTTTGAAATTTCTAAAATCCACCAACAATGCCGAAACTATCCAAAACAACTCTGATTGACTTAAAATTTTGTAGACATATCCAAAATGATATTATGAACCTGTCCCAACTACCGGAATTCCATTCCAACCCCGATAGCCTATTTTTTACTGCCGACCAGAAATCGCCAAAAACTAACTTTCGCCAATTCAAGCCTAATTCTACACCGGACATCACAAAATTATTCTGAACACACTCCTAAGTCACAAACCACCTAACGAAGCTATCCGAGCCATAAAATCTGCATTCCGAGGTTCTTTACTAATAATTCAACTCTCAGTTGACTCTTCCCATTTTAAGGCTATTTTTTTAAAGGCTAAATGACTGAACTCTCACTACAACCATTCGATTTCAAGCCTACCAACTCTAATGCATCAAATACAGTATAACCAATATATAATAAGTCAATAACAGCAATTTTTAATGCAAGTTCTATGTAACGACCGACCGGGTCGTTACAGTTTATCAAGGTGCATGTGGTGGACCCGAATTATCTAACACCCATAATTTCATAAAAATAAATATTCACCTAAAACCATGTTTTATTTCCCTGTAATATGTCGATACATCCTTGATATTGAATGGTTATTTACCAATTACCCTAGGCTTGTACTTTTAGTTTCAATTTACATGGATAATAATTCATATCACAATTTATGAACTTCATTCACCAACTCTTTGTACAATATTTCATCCCTAACGTCAAATTACTCGGATAACGAACCTTTGGTTTCAACTTTCACACACACGAATTTATCTCCCATTATTAGAATTCATCCATTGAAGAACATCTTTGAGAGAAGAAAATGTCGGTTCTTCATTAACTGAAAAATGAATCATTTTACAAACACTTATAACTAACTATCCACTAATTTGTTAACACTATGTTAAATAACTAAAGTCCACCTCTAACTTCTAATATGTAAAAATTGACCCATATACTAACTAATGTATATTCACAGCACTCCAATACTCCCCCTTAAGCTGGAGGGTGTAAAATGTTTAACACTCCAAGCTTGCCAAGTAAGTAGTGATGTTGTCCTGAGCTCAATCCTTTGGTCAACAAATGTGCCTATTGTTCCTTAGTGTACACATGCTTAGTCTCCAGAAGTCCTTGTTTGATCTTCTGTCGAATGAAATGACAATCAATTTCAATATGCTTGGTTCTCTCATGAAATTTGGGGTTTGCTCCAATTTGCATTGCAGCTTTACTGTCAGAATAAAGAGGAACTGGTTTTTGCAATGTAATTCCTAAGTCATGGAAGAGTCAAGTTAGCTACACAATCTCTACAACTGTAGATGTCATGCTTCTATACTCTGCTTCTACACTGCTTCTGGACACTGCATGTAGCTTTTTTGATTTTCAGGAAATCAAAGAATTCCTAAATTTCACTACATAGCCACTAATTGATCTTCTAGTGAAGGGAAGGCTGCCCAGTTTTAGTCACAAAATCTCATCAGTGTATCTTTAGGTTCCATGTGCATTAGGACTCCCATGTCAGGTGCTGCCTTCAAATACATGACTACCCTAAGAGATGCATCGATGTGGGACTTCTTTGGGGCTTGCATAAACTGACTAAGAGTCTGCACAACATATCTTGTGTTTGCTCGAGTAACTGTTAGATACAGAAGCTTCCCTATGAGCTTTTAATATCCTGTGACATCTACCATAGGATCATCTACCTGCATTCCAACTCCTTTATCATACTCCACTGAAGTCAGTTTTTGATGATGTCCAATAGTGTAACTGGAGGCTTTGCTCCACTCAACCCTAAATCGAAAATCAACTCAAAATTATACTTTCTTTGATTCAACAGAATGCCCTATTGCGATCTCAGAACTTCCATTCCCAAGAAGTTATCAATTCCCCTAGATCCTTAACCATAAAGTGCTGATGCACAACCTTCTTTGCTTCATCAATCATGGTATTGCGTCTACTAGTAATTAGTAGATCATCGACATATATGAGAATTATGACAATGTCATTTCCAGATCTCTTGGTGAACAGGGATTAATCAAAAGCACTTTGATGAAAATCTGCATTCAACAGTGCTTCTGCAAGCTTCAGGTTCCACTGCCTTGAAGCTTGCTTAAGTCCATACAAGGACTTTAGTAATCTGTACATCTTTGTCTCCTCTGCTTTTGAAAACCCTGTGGCAAATCCATGTACACTTCTTCATGTAGATCTCCTTGAATAAATGCGTTAAACAAATCAATTTGATGAAGCTTCCAATCTCTAGAAGCTGCAACAGCTATGACAGATCTCATAGTCACCATTTTTGCAACTTGTGAAAATGTCTCGTGATAATCCAAACCTTCCTGTTGATTGTATCCCTTTGCTACAAGCTGTGCTTTGAATCTTTCTACTTCTCCATTTGACTTATACTTGATCTTCTACAACCATTTGTATATTTCTCAGCAGGTAAGAGAACTACCTCCCAAGTCCTATTATCCTACAAAGCCTTCACTTCTTGTTGCATTTCTTCTATCTACCTCTTGTCTTTTACTGCTTCTCTGAATGAATTAGGCTCCTTTATCACTGAGAAGGATGCAAGTAATCTTTATACTTCTGAGTGACATTGTCATAGGATAATTATTGGGAAAGGGAATAGGCACATTATGAGGACTTTGGCATCATTGTAACATAATCTTGCATCCATATAGGTGGTTGTTTGACTGTAGTAGACTGCTTATGTCTGCAGTAGAAGGTCCATCATATTTTGACATTCCTTGCAGGGCAAGAGCAATCAGGGTTTCTTCAGCAAAGCTTGTTGATTCCTCAACTAGGCTTTCTGTTGTTGTGGATACAAGTTCTCCTTTCCCTTCCATCAGTTGCAGGTTGGTCTGTTGGATTCTCACTTGCAGGCTCTGCTGTTTGATCCAAAGAGGCAATCGGATCATGTATTTCAGTTGCTTGATCATGCTCTTCAAGATTATATGCTTCTGCAACAGGTCTGTTACCCTATTGCAAACACAAAAAATCTTCTTAGTTCTGCTTCACTATGTGTGGATTGATCTGCAGCTGTGATTCTCTAAAAGGAAACATTGATTCTCTGAATGTGACATCTCTGCTAACAAAAAAATAGTTAGTTTCTAAATCTAGTAGCCTATATCCCTTTTATGTGGAAGAGTATCCTATTAAGACTGCTTTCTTTGCCCTAGTTACAAACTTTTCCTCATTCACTAAGTTTGTAGGATAGCACAAGCAGCCAAAAACTTTTAAATGAGCAAGTGATGGTTTTCTTTTTTGTAACAATTTATATGGACTCCTGTCACTCAACACTTTAGAAGGCATCCTATTTATGATGTAAATAGCAGTTTGCACACACTCACCCCAAAATCTTTTTGGTAAATTTTCTTGAAATTTTAATGCACTTGCAGTATCTAATATGTGTGTGTTTTCTATCTGTAACTCTATTTTGTTGTGGAGTGTAGGCACAACTACTTCGATGAATCACTCCCCGATCCTGTAGAATGATGTTCCATTGGCTGTTAAAGAATTCGGTTCCATTATCTGTTCTAATTACCTTAACAGAGGTATCAAATTGATTCTTAACCATGTACATAAACTGATTCAAGAATACAATGGTCTCACTCTTCAATTGCATTAGAAATATCCAAGTTGCCCTTAAGTAGTCATCTACAATAGTAATAAAGTAGTGTTTCCTATCATGAGTTGGCACTCTATATGGCCCCAAACATCCATATGTACTAGCTCAAATGCTTTAATGCTTCTCTGTTCACTATCAGGGAAAGCAAGTCTATATTGCTTTGCCATAGGGCACACAGAACATTTATTATGTAAGCTACTATATACCTTATTTTTCAGAAATGGAATGTTCTGAAATACTGGTCTTGAAGCATGTCATAGACTCAAGTGCCACATCCAGCTTGAATCTCCTCCTCTCCCTTCATTTCTAACAATTGCTACTAACCTTTTAACTCATTTTCCTTTCATCAAGTACAACCCTTCACTTTCCTTACCAATCCCCCTCACCTTGCCATTGTAGAGGTCCTGAAACACAAACAATTCAGGCAAGAAAATGGCAACACATAACATATCTCTTGTCAACTTTGACATTGACATCAAGTTAAACTTGAAATCTGGTGCATGGAGAACATTTTTCAGTATGGTGTTAGCTGATAACTGTGAACTACCAATATGAGTTATATCATTACTAGTTCCATTAGGTAGCCTTACTGACTCCCTTTTATGTTTGGCAATAATTTGAATGTTATGTAAGAGATTCAGGGGATAAGAAATGTGGTGTGTAGCTCCTGAATCAACAATCCACTAATCTGGATGCATACCTGGAGAAAGTGAGCAAATTGTACGTGCCATGTTAGCATGTGTCTGCACTGTGGTATCATTGGGTCCTTCCTTGTTAAGCAGGCTCAGGATCTGCTGATATTGGGCTTCAATGAATAAGTAATCACCACTCATGCTTTGCAAATTCCCAGTTGTTGGTGGTCCTTCTACATTATTAGTTGTCATAGGTCCTCCTCTTGGTTGATATCCTCTCTTCACCTTGAAATCATCTGGATAACCAATGATTTTGAAGCAATTTTCTTTAGTGTGTCCTTTCATCTTGCAATGCTTGCACTGTAAGAACTCATTTATTCTACGATAGCCTTGTCCTCTAGCTGCTTGCATAGCCAAAGGATCCAATTTTTCTGTCACTGATAGATTTCCTATAGCTTGTTGACTCTCATCCTGAGAAATTAGTGCATATGCCTGATTAAGAGTTGGTTCATTAGTCTTCATCAGAATCTGCTTGTGTGCTTTATCATATGTGTCATTTAGCCCATTTAGGAACTACATTAATCATTGTTGATGCATATGAACAGTGTGTTCCTTTGCCCTTGCACAACCACAACTTTGTGAAAGTACCAACACATCATACTCCTCCCAAAGCTCTTTTGGCTTAGTAAAATAAACAGCAACAAAGTCATTTCCTTGTGATAACCTTGAAATTTCTCTCTGTATTTGAAAAATCCTCACTCGATTCACTTTATCAAATCGCTCTTTAAGGTTTTCCCATACAACATGCGCATCATATATGATTCCACAAACGAGATCCTTTGAAACTGAGTTCATAATCCAGGAATGCATTATGGCGTTGTCGATCTCCTATTCCACATGGAGAGCATCCTCAAACGACTCATTTTTGCAATCCCCATGTGATGAACCCTAATTTTCTCTTAGCCTTTAAAGCTAGCTTCATCGATCTTCTCTATAGCCCATAATATTCAAAACTTGTGAGCTGAATTAGAATCAACACCAAGCATGGCATGTATGAAGGTTGAAGAAACAATGAATGTGTTTGATTGATCTTCTTAGTCTCCATTGACGATTAATTCGATGCAGAAATCAAGCTAACAAACAATAAGAGGAGAAATTAAAATCTTTGCGTAAAACTCAACTTTACCTAATGAATTTGAACGAGAATATTGAGGATCGATCGTCTCTACTTTGATATTATGTTAGATTTTAGCCATTGAAGAACATATTTGAGAGAAGAAAATGTCGGTTGTTCATTAACTAAAAAATGAATCTTTTTACAAATACTTATAACTAACTATCCACTAATCTGATAACACTATGCTAAATAACTAAAGTCCACCTCTAAGTTCTAATATGTACAAATTGACCCCTATATTAACTAATGTATATACACAACACTCAACACCCATTATCATATGCCTGTAATGTGTGAAAATATATTAAGACTGCTTATTTTATGATTAAAAAAATATGATCTTTAATAATACATAAGCAATTTGTTATAACACATAAGCAATTTGTGATTTTTATTACATTTTGTAGGATGCCGTTTAACTAATTCACCCAATAATTATGTGAAAAATATATGTAGAATATCCACATATTATATACATTTATTAATTTGATGCAAATGGAAGAAAATTTCTATCCATTGAATTATGTTACTGACGTCTTTATTGTAAGTATGTAACTGTTGATAAGCCAATTGACAAATTTGTCAGCACAATCAGTACCGCTTCTTATTGAGTACAAAAATACATAAAACTGCTTTAGTAACTATCAATTAATTATTCAAAAATTGTCTTATTCGATAAATTGTAATTACCAGTTGTAAATTCCAACCATGGCACCAATTGTCGCACAAATTAGTAGCGATGAGAGTAAAGCATGTGATTTTTCATGAAAAGATTGTAACTCCAACCACGCTTCAACAAGTTGTAGAGATAGACCTTTCCTTAAGAGGTTTTCTCTCTAAGGAATGAGCAAAGAAACCACCCTTACTTTTACCCAACCCACTTCTCAAATTCCTCCTTAAGCCTCTAGACATCACAACCAATAACTCCATTAATGGAGAATCAAGGGCCCTCCCTAGTTTGCCTATTCAGGATATTCCCTCCTTCAAAGATAAATGACTCACGGACACCAACCTTCATAATATCACAATACATATTGAAGCTTTTTCCCCTAAGCCTACTTGCCAAGAAGCGCAATCATCAAAGCATATTGACTGTAACACGCATGATACATATGTAATAAATGAAGGTTACGGTGTTAGCCTATCATCAGAAGATCTTAAGCGCATTTATCACCCTAGGAAATACTCGAGCATCATCAAACTCATAGGCAAGCGTATTGTTCACCATTACCTAAGGAGGAAAGTCCTAGAACAATGGAAGACTACTAAGAACTTCACATTAATTGACTTAGGTGCAGATTATTATATTGCAAAGTTTAGTAAGGAATTTATCCAAAGTTCTTTACTAGGGACCTTGGTTCATTAATGGACATTTTCTCTCCGTACAAAAGTGCGACAAACTTTGTGGCAACAGAAGCTAAGCCCCTCCTTATAGCCATCTGGGTTCGTCTTCCCTACTGAGTTCTATGATGGTTTGGTCCTTCAAAAACTTGGCAACACAATTGGAAGATTATAAAAGTTGATGCATATAACTCCGCTACCCTACGAGGTCGATATGCAAGGCTATGTGTGGAAATCCCTATGAATCAGCCAGTTAAATCCTTTATCTATATTGGGTCGTGTTGATACCCAATTTTTCCCTATAATATGTTTCAAAATGCATACATACCTTCAAAACTATGCATTAGCATCAATTAATATTTTTCCATAATTCTGCATTTTTATGGATTTTAATTAATTTATCCCAGTATTTTTATTTATATAAATAATCATTAATTGCATACAAATGACTTTGTAATAATTTCATGGCTTAATTTTGCTACTTATATTTATATTAAGCTTAAATTATTTCACAAATAGCCATATTTACATTTCTTGGGTTATAATTACAATAAATTTGCAATTATAGCCCATGCATGCATTATTACATTATTTTACCAGAAAATAGCTTGTTATATTTTTTACAATATTGAGTAATTATTTTAAAAAATTTCTATGCATGAAAATCATTTTTTATAATCTATTAATTATCTTATAAATTATTTTCTTTACCAATTAGTTGGGTATTTAACAAATAGCCCTTTTATTCCTTTTATGTTTCGGACCTAACCCATTAAACTAGCCCAAACTCCTTAATATACCGGACTAATTTCACCCCCCAGTCCCAACCTATACCTGCCCGACCCAATAGCCTCGTTCAATCGTGGCCATTGATCTTTTAGATCAACGGTCCACAACCTTACTTACCATTTTAATTCACCAACAACCCTAACCCCCCTTCAATCTTTCATTTTCACTGTCACTGGTTCCCTAACCTCTGCCATTCTCCCTTAAATCACCCCTAACCCTAATCGCTGTCACCGGCGAAAAGCTCCCATCTATGGAGTTTTCATGCATTCTCCGACCACTACTAGCTTTCTATGCTTCCTCGTTGTTTGATTTCATGGATCCTTGAGAAAATCTCATGGAGATCCAACCTGTTCTTGCCGGAAACTTGCTTACCGGCCTGTCTAAGGCCATTTTTCTTTTGTGAGTATGGATTTCCTCTTGCTTTTAGTATGAGTCTATGGATTTTTGGCCGAGTTTCTTCATCTCTACTGTTTCTGAAAAATCCTAGTTTCACTACTGTTCGAATCTTCTCATATCTTTATAGATATGAAGTGATTCGAGTATTATCAGGGGTTTTCCTTTGAAAATCTTTGGTTTTAATTAACTGCTTCGATTTTATTCACTCTTTCTGAAACTAGGGTTCTTCCCAGACTCCTCTTTAAAAGATTTTCTGCTTTCAATGTTTAATCTAGCCATCTCTTTACGTGTTTGGTTAATCTTCGCATGTATGCTTGAACCCCAGATGTTTCTAGTAGTTACACTGATTTCTTTTTTTTTCCATTATTATGTTTATTTATGTAAATCAGTCGTACTAACTGATTCTATTTAGGGATTTGAATGATTTCCCTGTTAAAAGCAGTATTCTTTGGGCTTTTACTTGATTGATTTCTATTTGAACAATTTGTCCCCGTTAAAATCAGTATTGTTGGGAAATTTTACTTGGTTGATTCCTATTTAGGGATTTGAATAGTTATTTCCTAGGAAATCAGTATTCTTTGAAGATTTTTTTTTACTGATTGATTCCTATTAATTGCCCCGTTAAAATCAATGTGCTAGGATTTACTGGTTTCCTTGTTTGTGACATGTTTCCCTATTTTACTTGCCTTAATTAGTGGACGGTAGTTTGGGGATTTTTACCGACTCCCTATAAGGTATGATTTGGATTCTTTGCCTTAATTGAATCCCTGTTGTGACCATTAATTAATTACCCCCAATTAAAGGGGTCTATTCCGGACTCCCTTATGAGAATTGATTCTGTGATTATTTGATTATCCGTAATTGATTGAATTATGACTTTATTTACCTTATTTTTTCTACTCCCTAAGTGCTATATATACACTCTTATTCTACCTCTAAAAGACACGGAAAATAGTTCAATCACACATACACAAACGTTCTCTCCTCCCTCTTCTACTTGTGCTTATTGCTTGTCTAGCCGGCTGAAAGCCAAGGCTAGACTGTGCAATTCTACCTACTTTACTTTCTGCATTTTCTTTCTTAACTAGTATGTTCCTATTACAATGTCATTCTGAGATTCAAATCTATGTGCTCCTTGTTGCTTTGCTTCTATTAAGGTTGTGTCTTTCTATACTAGCATAACTACTGTCTAATTAACTATGTTTACTGCCTCACCAGCATGTCTAGGTTTTACTCTTCTTGTTTGTTACCTTAGCCAGCATATTTACATGAATTCTTGTTTACTTCCTTCAACTAGCATGCTCATTTTAGTATCTCAGACTCTTAATTTATATGATTAACCCCAATTGGCATGACTAATTCTGTGTAGTAGACCCCTGTCCTCATCATGACTATTCCCGCATTTTGTCTCTATGCTTTACTGTCTATTACCACTTTAGCTTCAAGTATGATTTCCCTGTTAAGACTCTGAGTCAGTAGTTTGTGTTCTAATGCTATGAATTTGGTTGCTGGTTGTCAATCAGCCCCTGCTTGTTCTGTGTACTTGTTGTTCAAAATTCTCTCCTTCTTATCCTCCTTATGTGCTCCTGTTTCAAGTGTCTTGTGTTCCCAACCCCTGCTCCCTTTTGTGTAACTGTTTGTACACCTAGAACTAATTAACAAAGTAAAGTTGAATCTGGGCAATGTGATGCTTTTGTGACCATGTTGTTGTTTGTTGAACCTTCTTTTCCTTCAAAAGGTTTTCAACATGTTTTTTTCACTCCTGATATGTTTTCCTAAACTATTGCTATTCCTGAAGTATTTTCACTCCTAAAGATTTTACCTCTATACTGTCTTCCAAAAAGTCATCTCAACTATGTCAAGCACTCTCACTTCTACTCTTAGATTACTTAAGTTCTGCCCCTCCAATGTGTGTACTGCCTAGGAATCCATGAGATTCCTCTGAACTTTGACACACTGGGGATGGCTCTTCCACACTGCTCAAAAACTGTTTTCTTTAAAGGATCCTTGGTATGAGCATTGCCCAGGGTCCCTGAGGCCCTTGGGAACTTTGACACACCAGGATACCCTATTGGGCCCTATGAGATAATTGATACTTGGATTTGGTTGAAGGCCTGGCCCTCCAGGTTTACTTTTAGGACTATTAGGCTCCCTATAGTATAACAATTTCATTTCTGAAATTCATTTATTCTTGGACTGTAATAATAATTCTTGTAAAACAGATATTGGGGAAATTAGTAAAATGGGAGGGACCTTTATATATGCTTTGTGGGGAAATCGTGTAGAAATCGTGCTTCTAGGATTGTTGTGATTATGTATGCATTAGAAACCATGCTTATAAGATTGTTTTGTGCACTAGAAAATATGTTTATAGGTGCATCATATCTTTTGTCCTAAACTTCCTCTTTCCAGAGTTCTGCATATTCATGTCTGCTTAGAAATCCTGTTACTAGATTGTTATTAACTCTGCCTAAAATCATGATCATTCTCTTATGTGCATTAGAAACCATGCTTTAGGACTTTTATTGCACTCACATAAATACCATGCCTATATCGCATAAAATTAGTACCAACCATGTCTATAAGGGTAAGTTTAAAAGCAGTCCCAACACCTAGATAACGTGTTTACAGAGATAAATGTATAAAATCAGTTTTGTAATGTTCAGCACCTAGACAACATGTTTATGGGACATCTCGGATCCACGCCTAGGCAAGCCTGTAGGATAATTGAAATCTCACGAATTGTAAAACTATGCCTTGCTTATTTGTGAACTGCCCAGAAATCTTGTTGTTTAAGACGTGCTAATTATCTGTTTATTTGTGGAGGTAAATATCAGCCCCTTAATTGTTCTTTTATTTGACAGTCTTATATGTTATTTGTTGTCGCTTAGATTTTATCCTTTTAAGCACTTTAGGAGAGTCTAGAGCTGCTTTAATTAGAGGTCTTAAACACCTCCAGGACCATAAGGAAAGGGATGGGTAATACACCCCTAGAGTACGTTTAATTAGAATCGCTTATATAACCACCAAGGAGAGGGTAATTGGGCAGTAAAGGATATGATGCCCTGTGCGCTAATGCTATGTGTAACCCCTCTAGTTGAGGAAGGTTTACCGAGTATTGCACAGATGTGATACTATAGGCTAATAAACCTAGGACCCATTTATTTCCATGTCTTTTTTAATCATATGTGTGCTTAAACTGCTTTACTTGCTTAATGACTAATTCACCAAAAGTGAGTTTGGCCGGGACCCACCGTTGTGGACCTCGAGGTCTGCCTAACACATTCCCCTCGAGATAATTTCAAGTCCTTACCCAATCTCTGATAATGTAAACCGGTTTCATGAGTTACTTGCATTAGGTGCCCTAACGCACCTTAAATCCGTTAGGTGGCGACTCTTCAATTTTCATACCCCTTTCCCAAAAAGGAAAGGAGTTGTCCCAAAATGTCGAAACCCGATTTCGCGAGAGAAAGGGGACGGGACAGGTCGCACAAGCTGTCTATTTTTTATGAGGGAGAAAACTTCCTATGTAAGAAATGTGAAAGACTTGGCCACATTAATCTCCATTGTCCATACTCTATGTCATTAAAAAATCCAAAGAACCAGGATCAACTGAGTTCCGAATAATACAGCAGCAGCCAAGTGGGGAAGAATGGCAAACAATTTCTTTCAACAAGGCTAAAAGAACAAGCACACATCCACAACCAGTTGCAATTAATGAGTCAGCAACCCAGGTATTAATGCTAAAATCTTCAATGCATATACAGGTAAGTTTCTCCAAACTCAGAGGCTTAAATTTGTTGAAAAGGATCCTGATGTTACACCCCATACCTTCGTACGAAAGAGTATTCGTAAGTCAATTGATGTAAGCTCTGAAATGAGATCATCTTTGAAAGTACATAAATTAAGTTAATCATGTTAACTTGGAGGTTGCAAATATTTAATATCATGGACTGCAAGTACCAAGAGGCTTGGAAGGCTTAGAAGCTAAACCAAATGAGGAAAATAAGTTTCGTCGGAAGTCGACAAGTAGAAATGTTATAACATGTACTTTTGGGTTGAGACTAGGGTGCTCAAAATGATAAGGATTTTATGCTATGATTTATTTTTGTCGTATGATAGTCATGTGTTATGTATTGAAGTCAAGAGAGTTGTGGAACAAAAATTGGCAAAGGTCATCACAAGTTACATTCATAAATAAGCTTAATATTAGGTCAAATGTAGTTGAGAATTTCTCCCAATGTACATGAAATTATGGGACTATCTACCTACCAAGTTGAAGATCTATGATTCTAGTTTCCAATGGAGTAAACCGTTCATTGATACGACATTGGAATAGAGAGATATTCACATTTTTGCGAGACTAGCACAGGCTGGTAGGTGACAAGTAGGTGCATCACCTACTTGCTAAAAAGAGAGGCCTCAATTAAAAGCTCCAAGGTCGGCCAAAGATCCCTTTAAGGGTTTATTTCCTTCATATGTTACACTCATAATAGAGACAAAAATCAGATGTACACCCCAGCAAAATTCTCCCAAAAATTTAACACAAAACCTTAAATAATTTTCTCTTCTTTTCAAGTTTTAGTTGGAGAAACCAAAGGGTTGAAGAATCAATATAGGAGCTGAGATATTCACCAAATATGGTAAATTTACTGCACTTTTCATCCATTTTTTTCTGCTATAAAAGTAGAGAAATACATTCAATAATTGTAAGAACTCATGGGACGGTGATCGGAAGCCGTGAGTTCGAGTCGTTCAACTTGTAGTGGACTGTTTTGTAGGCTGTTTCATGTTGTTGTCGGGTTGTCTATTTTGCTGCTGTTTTTGTGGAGTTTTGGAGCAGAAAGGGTGTGGAAAAATATCACATAATGGCAGGGTGGTTGGCTGATCGTTCATCGTTACATTTTTGGGTCGTTTGACCCTACTACGGTGGTCATTTTGTGTATGAATAGATTGGGGTGTGTTGGGATATTTTGTAGTATTTTATGGTGTATATAAGCTGGAAAATGATGTATATATGTTGTTGTTGTTGTGTTCTTGTGTTTTTGGTATTACCTTGAATTTGGAGGAAGTAAGGATTAGGGGAGATGATGCCCGTTTTAATACAAAATAAGCGTGTTGTTCGTTGTGGGATAGTTGTACCTTTCGTAACTTAATGATAGTATCATTATAGTTGTAGATTATGGTGCGAAGAGGAGAGCTCAACTTGGTGATTGGTAATATTGTGATAAGGTATGTTAAGTCTACACCTTTCATGCATTTTGGCATGATCTCGTAACTACATGAGTTTGATAACGAGGCATAAAGAGAAGTTCGTATTCCTGAACTTATGTACATTATCCTAGTCTAATAAGTTACAGTATTCTCCCTTATCGGGACTTCATATTCAGTTTAGTTTTTTCTTATGTCAACCAAGAGAGCAGAAAGTCTATATATATACAGTATTATAGTATTTTCACTACCATCGAGCTATAATCAATGGGCAGGCCCCTATTGGGCAACCTCAGATAAGATGGTGAGTTATATACCGAGCCTACTGTGGCCGAGCACTTATGAGCGAGCCTTCTATAGCAGAGAAGTTACACATACCGAGCCTTATAAGGCCGGACAGCTATTTTACTTACTATACTGAGAGAGTTGAGTCAACATCAGCAGGTAAGCATATCTTCAGATTATCTTCGACTCCTAGTTACTTTCAGTTATTATATAATCAGTTCAGTTTCAGCTTTCAGTTATTTTGTTGCCTTACATACTCGGTACATTATTTCGTACTGACGTCCCTTTTGTCGGGGATGCTGCATTTCATGCCTGCAGGTCCTCGTTGACAGTTGGACAGACCCTCCCAGCAGACAGAGTCAAACATCAGCTTGGTTGGTGAACTCCACTTCCTCAGAGTTACCAGGTCTAGACCTTGCAGTCCATTTTTATAAATACAGATTTGGTGGGTAGGTCAAGGCCCTGTCCCGACCATGGTACAATTCAGTTATCTCTAAAGGCTTGTAGACGAGTCCTGTATATTTTTTATAATAGTAGATGTTCATGGCGTCTTCGTCGGCCTGCACAATTATATATATCAGTTTTTAGGTATGCTTACCCCTTATATGAGAGAGACATTATTTTTCAGACGATTCAGAATATGGCCTTATTGGCCTAATTTGAGGATTACCCCTCCAGAGTTCACAATTATAGAGTGATACGCTCAGGCCGAGCATGGCACCGGGTGACGGCCATGCCTCTTCATGTTTGGGATGTGACAAACTTGATATCAGAGAAGTTCTATCCTAGGGAGTCTACAAGTTGTGTCTAGTAGAGCCTTGTTTATAGATGTGTTGTGCACCACATTATATAAGCAGGAAGCTACAAGGCATATAGGAGTCTATTACCTTTCTTTCCAATCCAAATCGTGCTATAGAGTTGAGTCATAAGAGTTCGAGTCAAGAGTTATGTTTGCTAATGATATAGAGATGCTTTCAATTTGAAAATTACAGCTAGACAGAGGGCTAATATAGCAACAAGTAAGGGTATTACTATAGAGATAATTCTTGGCGATGTGGCCCTGTTGAGGCCCTATTAGATCGTGCATAACAGATGGTGCACTCTAGAATAGTACAGTCAGATATGAATACAATAACATTCTGAAATATCAGAAGACATGTAGTGGAATCCTGGAAGGGATAAATATTTACCTTAGTATGACTCCCGCCCTTAGTAAAAAGAGAATATTAGACGACCCGAAGATCCAGTAAGATGGAGCAAGGGGAGATAAAAGAGAGAATGTTTTGTTGAAGGTTTCAGAATAAGGTAATAGACAGAGATATTAGCAGGAGAATAAGAAGAGAGTAAATGAAGAATTACCAGTAATATGTGATAAAAGGGTGGTAACAGTAAATCATAATATGACAGGATGACATAGTTTATAGTCAAGTAAAGGAAAAGAAAAGTGGTGACATGCCTTGAGACTATAAAAGAGTATAAGCCATAAAGTCATCTCCTCATTTCGAGAAAATGAGTTAGCGGCTCCAAAGTAATTACCAGAAGGCTAATTTAGACCCCCGGAGTAAGAGAAATCAACATGGGCTAGTGAATAAGATAAATTGAACATCAATTATGGATCGAATGATGTGATAATAGTCGACATCAAGAAAATTTCAAAGATCGCATTCCAGCAATAATAAAATGGACAATATAAGAATAACCTTTGAAGGTCATTCAAGAAGACACTCCGCCAAAGAAAAAATTTTGACCAAAGTTAAGCTTAAGGAACTAAGTATGCCAGTTACACAAGGTGTTACCCTTGTGCGTAAAGAATTCAGTTATCCCTAGTTGAGAAGGGTTACCGCAAGGCAAGTAAGAGTCAGTGAAGACGTGAAAAGACTCCAAAGATGAAGAGGTAAACCATATATAGGAAAATCTTCATAGCATTAAATGCTAGTACTCCCTAAAGGGGGGAAGACGGTGTGATATGCTAGTAAGTCAGAGTTATGTAATTCAAGTAACTATAGAATAGTAAAGAAAGAATGTGGTGAAAAGACGAAAGGAATGAGATGCATTTATTAAGATCCTACATATATGTTACGACTCCAGAACATTAATCAAGCAGGATGTGGGGAGAGGAAGTATGGGTTCCCACACCAGATGTTATTGATAAATAAGTGGGAATGGACATTTGATACATTAGGAGCCAGTGCAAAAGGTAAGTTAAGATAAAAGACATAACCCAAGAGAGGTTACCCAGAATATAAATATGAGCATGGACTAACAAGTAGTTAGTAGTTGATTCAGAAAGAGCTTGGTTATGGCTAGACAAGAGGTCTCTCATAAATCAGTAGATCATGCAAGATAAACGTAGTGAAACCCAACATAGGAAATTCAGTCTCTCAGATATGACATCGTAATCCTCGAGAAATATTTAGATAAGAGTTGGGATAGTAGAAGGTACAGTATAAGTGTTATGGAAATTAAAGAGAGTTCCACTAGGGAGACAATTGAAATTTCAAATCAGAAGCAACCCTACGAGCACAAGGGCGCGGAGGTAAGTAACTAAGGATAATGATAGGCGAGTAAGAACATTAGAAATACTGTGGGGTATACAATGTAATAAGCTCGAAGCTTTACAAGAGTCATAGGGTCTTTCCTAAGCATTGCAATGAAAGACTAGCTGAGGAAATAAGGAAGAAGGCTTCAACATAAGAATAGTGACCTAAAGAAGAAATAGTTTTGTAACGACAGTCTCACTATAATATTGTATGCACTCCATAAGAAAGTGGAACCTATCGTGACTAAGGAATGGGAAGTAAAATCCAAAGTAATATTCGAGATCATATGAGTTGCACAAAATTTTAATAGGCGTGGGCACTAAAATAAGTCAAGTATTCATGCAACAAGTGGCATAACGACCAGGAAAAGTAATAGCTTACTTCCTAAAGAAGGCGCGAAAGGAATAATTCGATCAATGACCCAGAGTTAGTACGTTATGAACATACTTAAGATTTTGGATTGTTATCCATGCAGCATATATTTTGACATTCCTCAGCTATAGGATACTCCGGTATAAGTTAAAAGAAATAATTGAGTCCACCTCACGGACAAAAGCTTGAATTGCTAGAAGGTTATATCATGGATGTTCCATAGCATCCACAAGGGGCTAAAGTAATAACTAATACCCTGAGTCGCAGATCAGAAGATAAAGTAAGCCTACTTAAAGGCTGAGACAGAAGAGGAAACTAAAGAGTTACATTAGCTAAGTGAACTAGGAGTCTGATTATTAGACCCCGATGAGTATAGAAATCGTGATTCAGAACATTCTAGAAGCACTCTAAATATCAGAGGTACAAAAGAGATAGTATAACAGCCATATTCTATAATGGCTCTACGACAAATCTAGATAGAAAAGTACCAACCTCATGAGAAGTCAGTATGAAGCTTTTGCCGGACTGTGTATGCACATGAGGTGCAAGTATTATAGTATAGCTTTAACGTGTGGATGTGAATTCCATCTATGTGGAAGGGAGGTTATGAAAGAGATAGAAGATACGATGTAGGTAAGTAAGATACAGGTGAAGAAGGTACAAGATGCCCAAGTATAGAAGGTTACGAATAATCCAGATATCGGATAGAGGGCTGGAAGCGTCGTAATTATGTATCAAGAAATGATAGTGTTGTCGTCAGTGGCATATCTTACAGGCTATGGTTTCCAGGTCCAGAGAGGTCTAGTTAAGAGAGTAAAGAAGAGTTAGAGATGATATGATGTTTCTCTTGAGGTTCTAGAATAACATAAGGAAATCTATGGCGCTAGCAAGTTAAAGGAAGGTTGCGAGTAGTATAAATTGATATATGTAGGTCGCAAGTTAAAGTATGATAGAGCGACAAGGTTTTAGGTAGACAGGAGTAAGGATAAGAAAAGGTGAGTGAGAAGGTGACGAGAATAGGTAAGTCCTCGAGATTAAACCCATCGAAACAATAGAGTTGATGGTTTCCGTAAGTTACAAAAATCTCAATACAGCCTGAATACGCTCAGAGGAGTTTAAAACTAGGAGAATTTAGAAGAGATGGAATGTTTCCCTAGTGGTAGAATAAGGGTGTAATTGTGATAGATAAGTGGATGGCGTTTAGGCCTTTTATTAGGTAATGATTCAAAGAAAAGGGATTTCATGAATTGTACAGGATTAAAGTAACCCCACAAGGTGAATCACGTAGAGATGCTACGAAATACGGTTAATGAAGTATTGTATCGTCTAGGTGGATCAGGCAAATAACTTCAGATGTTCACCGATGCAACGTGAGCCCTAACAACAATGTATTACGTAAAGAGATTTCAAGTTATCAGTGGTAGATTATAGATCAACATAAGGTAAATCAACAATAGGCGGATAAAAATTCCAAAGTATTAGATGAGATTAGGATTTCATTATTAAGATGAACAGTAATGAGGAAGAACTAAAGGACTTAGATTTACACATATAGGATAAGCAACAAGAGAGTAACCTAGAGTTGGGTAGCAAACCTTGGTAATAATAAACCGAATTAAGTGTTATGGTATAGTATGACCTACATAGATGTGTTAAATCCGTAAGGATAGATATACAAGGATATGAAACAAGATATAGCAACAATCGTAACTTCGACAAAGTACCGAGCGAAGAACTTCAGTACACCTATATATACCAGGAGGAACAACTTGTCATAGTTCTGTATATGTTCCCAAAGTGAGTCCTAGAGATTGGCTAAGAGCTAGAGGAAAAAGGACAGAAGAGTCGCACAGGTGCACATACAAGGACAAAGTTGTACGGGCTGCATGACAGAAGGTCACAATAGTTACAAGATTGGAAGAATTCTAACAACAAGTCGTGGTTGAGAAAGAGGCCTGGGGGGGGGGGGATGCCCTAGCCTTCAGATTTATTCACAGAACAGTTGCCTAGATGGAAGGGGAAGCAGTAAAGTATTTGTAAGAACTATAGGTTATGAGACTGATAAGCGCATCAGAGAACATTCGAGGACGAATGATCCAAAGGGGGGAATTATGTTACACCCCATACCTTCGTACGAACGAGTATTCATAAGTCAATTGATGTAAGCTCTGAAATGAGATCATCTTTGAAAGTATATAAAGTAAGTTAATCATGTTTGGAGGTTACAAATATTTAAGATCATGGACTGCAAGTACCAAGAGTCTTGGAAGGCTTAGAAGCTAAACCAAATGAGGAAAATAATAGCATGTTTGGCCAAGCTTCTAAAATCAGCTTATTTTGAGAAGTGCTTTTCTCAAAAGTACTTTTAAAAAAAAGTGCTTTTGGTGAGAAGCATATTGTGTTTGGCTAATTAATTTGAAAATCACTTTTGAACAGTAATTAGTGTTTGGCCAAGCTTTTGAAATCTGCTTCTAAGTGTATTTTTCTCAAAAGTGCTTCTCAGAAAAGTGCTTTTGGAAAGAAGCTACTTTTTTCTGCTTCTCAAAAATTGCTTCTGCTTCTCTTCAAAAAAAAAAATTTTCTTTCCAAAAGCTTGGCCAAACACTTCAATTTTTGGCCAAAAGTTCTTTTGGCCCAAAAAAAAGCTTGGCCAAACAGACTATAAGTTTCGTCGAAAGCCGACAAGTAGGGAGCGTTATGACATGTACTTTCGGGGTGAGACTAGGGATCTCAAAATGATAAGGAGGTTATGTTATGAGTTATTTTTGTCGTATGATAGTCATGTGTTATGTATTGAAGTCAAGTGAGTTGTTGAACAAAAGTTGGCAAAGGTCATCACAAGTTACATTTATAAATAAGCTAAATGTTAGGTCAAATGTAGATGAGCATTTCTCCCAATGTACATGAAATTACGGGATGATCTACCTACCAAATTGAATATCTATGAGTCTAGTTTCTAACGGATTAAACCTTTCACTGATACGACATTGGAATAGAGAGATATTCACATTTTCGCGAGACTGGCGCAAGCTGGTAGGTGACAAGTAGGTGCATCACCTACTTGCCAAAAGGAGAGGCCTCAATTAATAGCTCCAAGGTCGGCCAAAGAGACCTTTTAAGGGATGATTTTCTTCATATATTAGAATGATCAAGATAGGAGATGAGATATTCACCAAATACGGTAAGTATACTGACATTTTCATCCATTTTTTTCTACTGTAAAATTAGAGAAATTCATTCAATAATTGTAAGAACTCATGGGACGGTGATCGGAAGCCGTGAGTTAGAGTCGTTCAACTTGTAGTGGACTGTTTTGTGGGTTGTTTCATGTTGCTCTTGGGTTGTCTCTTTTGATTCTATTTTTATGGAGTTTTGGATCATAAAGTGTGTGGAAAATACCACATAATGGCAGGGTGGTTGTATGATCGTTCATCGTTACATTTTTGGGTCGTTTGACACTACTACGGTGGTCATTTTGTGTATGAATAGATTGGGGTGTGTTGGGCTGTTTTGTAGTATTTTATGGTGTATATAAGGCAGGAAAGTGATGTATATATGTTGTTGTTGTGTTCTTGTGTTGTTGGTGTTATCTTTAATTTAGAGGAAGTAAGGATTATAGGGGAGATGCTGCCCGTTTTAATAATAAATAAGCGTGTCGTTCGTTGTGGGATAGTTGTACCTTTCATAACTTAATGATAGTATCATTATCACTGTTGTAGATTAAGGTGAAAAGAGAAGAGTTCAACTTGGTGATTGGTAATATTGTGATAAGGTATATTAAGGCTAAAACTTTCATTTATTTTGGCATGATCCCGTAACTACATGAGTTTGATAACGAGGCATAAAGAGAAGTTCATATTCCTGAAATTATGTACATTATCCTAGTTTCATAAGTTACAGTATACTCTCTTATCGGGACTTCATATTCAGTTTAGTTTTGTCTTATGTCAGCCAAGAGAGCATAAAGTCTATATACAGTATTATAGTATTTTCGCTATCATCGAGCTATAATCGATGGGCAGCCCCCTATTGGGCAACCTCTGATCAGATGGTGAGTTATATACCGAGCCTACTATGGCCGAGCGCCTATGAGCGAGCCCAGAATGGCCGATACAGAGTCTAGGATGGCCAAGCGCCTATGAGCGAGCCTACTATGGCCGAGCGCCTATGAGCGAGCCCAGAATGGCCGATACAGAGTCTAGGATGGCCAAGCGCCTATGAGCGAGCCTACTATGGCAGAGCAGTTACACATACCGAGCCTTATAAGTCCGGACAACTATTTTTCTTACTATATTGAGAGAGTTGAGTCAATATCAGCAGGTAAGCATATCTTCAGATTATCTTTGACTCCTAGTTACTTTCAGTTATGATGTTGCCTTACATACTCGGTACATTATTTTCTACTGACGTCCCTTTTGCTGGGGACACTGCATTTCATGCCTGCAGGTCCTCATTGACAGTTGGACAGACCCTCCCAGCAGACAGAGTCAAACATCAGCTTGGTTGGTAAGCTCCACTTCCTCGGAGTTACCAGGTCTAGACCTTGCAGGCCATTTTTATATATACACATTTTATGGGTAGGTCGAGGCCCTGTCCCAACCATGGTACAGTTCAGTTATCTCTAGAGACTTGTAGACGAGTCTTGTATATTTTGTATAATAGTAGATGTTCATGGCGTCTTTGTCGACCTGCACAATTATATATATCAGCTTTAGGTATGCTTACTCCTCATATAAGAGAGACGTTATTTTCATATGATTCAAAATATGGCCTAATTTGAGGATTACCCCTCCAGAGTTCACAGTTACAGAGCCATACGCTCGGGCCGAGTATGGCACTGGATGCCGCTCTTCAGTTTTGGAGCGTGACACCTAAGGTCAAGTCTGTCAAAATTAAAGGACTTTATCTAATCACTCAAGTAATAAGGAACCCTCCCTTGATAATCCGCCGTTTGCCAATGACAAATTCTCCTCCCTAAAAAACCTACCCACATTTTCTACTAATGACAACAAACCAATACCAATTGAGGAAACCATTGACCAATGCATGGAGGTTACACTTAGCACACCTGATGCCAGCTGCCTACACGTGGCAAATACTATGTACACTAGTCCTTATAATATGCGATCATTGTATAAAAACCAGCTTAGTAGTATTCTGTTGGATGATAAAGTGCTTAGTGGAAAACATGTCTCTAATAGCACGAATCAATTAACCCAATCAAAATTACAAGAATCCTACTACCCCACTAGTGTGCAATCCCCCCCCCCCCAATTGGATAAGACTCCTCTCAACCCTAATACCTCCCTCAAACACCTGTCTAATAAGACATTAGGAACGAAACAAATGGACATAATCCTAGAACATGTGCCAAATACAAAATCTTTCACAGATCACGCTAAAACCTTTACGCTTTCACATTCCCCCCATGCAATTAGAACCTTCCTCTATAAAGTTGCATACTGCCTCTTCCTCCAACAAGCACACTGATAGTAAAACTCAGTCTATAAGTTCTAAAGGACTTCAATATGCCGAGATTACCTTTCTCTCTAAGAAGAAGAAACAAGCTAATTCAAATTCTTTGCCAAACACCAATTCCAATAATGAACAACCTCTCCCTTCCCTCCCCACCTGCCAAACCCAACGATTTACAACACATCTCTACCCCTACCCCCAAACTACCAGCTCCTATCCTGGATGAAGGCATGACTAATGTGCTTTGCAATCTCGTTCAACATGGAGATCAATGGTCAGGATACTGTCCTAGTAATCCAGAACACTCCATATCTGGCACAACTAATATCAGAAGGAATGCGACTAGATATGAACAATTACATGAATCAAAGATGGATCAACAATGTACTACAACCCCTGGCACAAACCATGAACCACAACCTAATCCAAGCCATGCAGCATATCTGGAATCTACCACCTCTTGGAAACCCACAAACTCCAATGAACCTCCCTCTCGACCTTTTTTTTCTTACCAGAGGAGATATCCCAAATCATCCCCATATTCATACCATGGGACACACATGCAAACCAAACTCACCCCAATCCGCAGGCTAACATCCCCAACAAGATGGAAGTCAACCCCCTCACAACGATCAATGACAAGCAGGAAGCCCAATAGAGGAGGAGGAAGAGATGGAGCCTCTAAACGTGGAATCGAGTGTGGAATTTGCAAGCCTAAATGAGGTAAAGGTACTACTCTTCAAGGAAATATTGAGCAAGAAGTTCATTTTCAGTTGTCCTCCCTCAATGTACAAATGCTCCATGGACATAAGGATACCACGGGATCCAACAGTATGCTCCCATGCAGTGATTTTAGTTCCATACAGAAGGAACAACCCCAATTCCAATATGGAGGAAGAGATGACCTAGAACCACCAACAACCATTAAGGATGAATAGAACCACAAGCATCATCTTTTTGGAACGTTCGCGGAGCAAATGATGATGATTTCCATAGAAACTTTAGGGAAATCATTGACACTCACAAGCCTTGTTTAATTGCATTACTGGAGACTAGGATGGGCTCCCACGCATCTCTGTTAAATGAATTCAACTTCACAGAGATGATCGAGGTCCTAGCTAAAGGACAAGCTGGAGGATTGGTCATTCTCTACGATCAAAATGTTGTCACTGTTAATAACTTTACTAGGAGGGGCCAGGAAATTCATACCATGATTGAGGTACTCCCCTTTTCCTTCTTCTTGCCTCCTAAGCACTATTTATGCTAGCACTAATATTTATGATAGAGAAATTATGTGGAAATACTTAGAAAATATTTCAAACTCTTTTAATGGAGCATGGTTAGTGATAAATGAGAATTTTGACTACTTATTAGTGCCTTTTAGCTTTTGTTTTAGTCTAAAAGTGTTTAATTGTGTTCCCAAAAACTGATGAAATGTGCTAAATTGCAGGAATATCGAAAGATGGACTGCCGAGATGAAATCCAACTCGAAAAGGAGTAATCTAATCTCAAAGCCATAAAAGTCATAGAAGCTCACAAAGTACGGACTGCAGAAATTCATTTGTGGCCGTAGATGATGAAGGAAAGGCCAGCAAACTTTGGTACAAAGTGTGGACCACAAATGAATTATGCGGCCGCAAAAGCTGGATTAGGAACAAAGTTCAGAGAATGTGCATTACAAGTCCCTCAGAAGCGCGGACCGCACAGGAATTGTGCGGCCGCAGAAGAAGCACCTTGCGGCCATAGACGTAAAAGTACGGACCATAGAAAGAACGCCTCGCGGCCGCAGATCAGAATTATGCGGTCGCAGATCTCCACATCTTGACAAGTTGAAGAAATCTATGGACCGCACATGGAATTGTGTGGCCGCAGAAACTCCCAAGGGCATTTTTGTCCGAAATTTTTAGCCATGTATAAATAGACGAGTTTCAAAATTTAGGTCAACTTTTTAGATCAGCTGCTACAGTAGCCATTTCTCTTTACTTTTTTTAGTAGTTTTTCATATTTTGGAATATTTTAACATAGATTTTATCATTTGGATTTTACAATATGTGTTTAATTAGCATTTCTTCAATTTCAAGCATGAGTAGCTAGATTTTTACAAGAGTTGTGACCCAACCCTGGTGTGTAAACCTTATTGGTGTTTAATTTAATGCTTGTTTATGGTTGGGTATTTATTATTTAGCCTTGTTTTAAAGGTGTGAAATTGGACGAGATCAATTTTTGGCGTCGTTGGCGGGGAGCTAAAAAAAGTGTTAGCTATATATTTAGGTGTGTTTTTGGGAATATCTTCTTTTCCTTCCTTGTTACTAACGTGTTGAGAAATTGTAGGTGCAATCATGGCAAACAATGAGCTCGAAAACATAGCTTTGGGGGATGTAGACGTTGAGAATGATCAAATGGATGAGGTCCCTATTGAACCTTAAGCCAATAGACGAGGTCGAGTGCCTCAAGACAATGTGCCCACTCCACCTAACCTCCATCACGAGCGGCTCCACACAGGGTGTTTCCGAATGAATGGTATGCAAGTGCTATAGTTCCTCATCGTACTAGGGTGGGCAACTTCCAAATAACCAATGTGATGCTCACTTTTCTCGAGCAATGAGGGTTCTTCACCGGTGCACCGGGTCAAAATGCATACAAACACTTGAAGGGGTTCGTAGATACGTGTTGGGGGAGTAAACAAACAAATGTTCCCAAGTATGCTTTGAGGCTAAGGCTTTTTCCCTTCTCTCTACGGGGGAAATCTTTAGATTGGTTGGAACATTTGCCAAATCATTCCATTCATACTTGGGATGAACTAGCGGAAAAATTTATGTCTAAGTACTTCTCTCCCGGGCACATGGCTATTCTTCAGGATGAAATTCTAGCATTCAAGCAAGAGCCCAATGAACCACTACACGAGATATGGGAAAGTTATAGAACAATTGTGAAAGAGTTCCCCAACAACGATATGACGGAGAACATGATTCAACAAACATTCTATCAAGGGATCAATACAACCAACCAATGTGCAGTGAATCAACTTTTCAGTGGGAACTTCATGACTACGCCTTATGTGGAGGCGTGTGATATCTTGGATGAGATGGCGGATACTTCATCGACATGGTAATCTCGGGCTAATGTTCCACAAGGTGATCCTAATGTGATTCTCCTTCATAAAGAGTTGCATGACCATGTACAAGCCATAGCCGAGTTGACTACTACCATGAACCAATTGGCAAAGGCTCAACTTCAACAAGTACAAAACCCGAGGCAAGTCAATGCAATGGAGGGAGTAAGTATGATGGTGAACAAGCGAAGAACAAGAAGTCCATAAGTGCAATAAAGAGTGGATAATTTTGTGCAAGATGATAGTGGATTTGATCAAAATGACTCTTACAATGACCAAGAAGAAGAGGTCCAATATGTGAACAATTTTCAAGGGCAAAGAAACAACTTCCAAGGCCCTAGTCAACAACAATGGAGACCTCAAAATAATCAAGGCAATTGTAATTCTCACAACCAAGGTAATTGGAGTGGTGGAAACAATCAAAGCAATTGGAATAACAACAACAATCAAGTCAATTAGAGAGAAAGCAATAATCAAGGGAATTGGCATAACAACAATAACCAAGGGAATTTTGGAGGTAACAATCAAGGCGGGTGGAGTAACAATCAAGGAAATCGAGGGTCAGGTTTTCAAAGGCCCCAGATGTATCAACAACCGAGCAACCCACCTCCTTATTCTTCTCATGGTCCTAGTTATTCCAACAATGAAATGGGCTATATTAAGACATGTTCAAGCAAATGATGAAGAATAATTGACGATTCCGATGCCTAACTTACTTCAAACAACACATCGATCCGCAACTTAGAAGTGCAAATGGGACAAATCTCTCAAGATTTAAATTCTCGTCCTAAAGGGGCACTACCAAGTGACACGGTGGTGAACCCAAAGGGTGGGAACAATACAGAGCATGTCATTGCCGTTACTACAAGAAGTGGAAGAGGTGGGAATGCACCCACCTCAAGTAAAAGGCAACTTATGGATGATGATCAAGTGGTAGAAGAAGAAGAATCCCGAACAATGCGGTGCAAGAAAATGATGAAGTGCGGATTGATATTGATGAAACTGTGGAAGAGAGTCAAGAGGAAGTGAACTCGTCTAGTGATCATGTTATTGACATACGTGAACTAGTAGTGCAAAAAGCTAAGGCACCATTGCCTAAGCCACCTCCTCCATATCTCAAAGGCTCGCCAAGCAAAATGGTGAGAATTAATTCAAAAAGTCCATTGACATGATGAAGAGTCTCTCGATAAATGTGCCATTAGTTAAAGCTTTAGAGAAAATGCCCGGTTATGCAAAGTTTATGAAGGATTTGGTGACAAAGAAGCGGTCAATGAATTTTGAAACTATTAAAGTCACTCATCAAGTGAGTAAAATTGTGCATTCGATGGCTCCTAAATTGGAAAATCATGGTGCTTTCACAATCCCTTGTACCATTGGAAGCGCCGAGTTTGCTAAAGCTCTTTGTGAATTGAGGCAAGTATCAATTTGATGCCATATTCTGTTTTCAAGACCTTGGAAATTGGGCAACCAAGACCCATATCTATGATATTACAAATGTCCGATTACAATGAAGAGACCGTTGGGAGTGATTGAAGATGTATTGGTTCATGTTGATAAGTCCATTCTCCCTGCGGATTTTGTTATTCTTGATTGTGAAGTGGACCATGAGGTGCCGATTATTCTTGGAAGACCATTCCTTGTTACTGGAAGGCTCTTATTGATGTGGAAGCCAGAGAACTCACTTTTCGGTTGGGTGATGAAAATGTGGTGGTCCACGTGTGCAAATCTATGCGGCAACCAAATAGCAATGAAGTGTGTTCTTTCGTGGACTTGGTAACCGATGTGATTATTGATTATACAAGTGCCACGATTAATTGTGGGTGACATATTGGAGGTTGTCTTGCTCAACTTTGATGATGACGAGATGGATGGCTTCATGGAATGTGTGAATTCTTTGCAAGGAATAGGATCGTACAACTATGCACCCCGAAAACTTTCCTTGGATCTTGAGAATAGGAAAACTCCTCCTACAAAGCCTTCAATTGAAAAGCCACCTACTTAAGAGTTGAAGATATTGCCTCCACATCTTCAGTATGAATTTTTTGGCCTTTGTTATACTTTAAAGGCTATTATTTCTTCTTGTTTGACTAACGTGCAGGTTGACTCCACTTTGGCGGTGCTCCACAAGAAGAAGAAGTCTATTGGGTGGACTTTGGCAGATATTAGGGGAATAAGCCCCGCATTTTGCATGCACAAGATTAACTTGGAGAAAGATGACAAACTATCTATTGAACATCAAAGGGGACTCAACGAATATATGCAAGACGTGGTCAACAAGGAGATTATTAAGTGGTTGGATGCCGGGGTTATCTACCCCATTTCCGGTAGTTCATGGACTTCTCCGGTGCAATGTGTCCCAAAGAAGGGGGCGTGACGGTGGTCACAATGACAAAAACAATTTTATTCCCACAAGAACGGTGACCGGGTGGAGAGTGTGTATGGACTATCACAAGATAAACAAAGTCACGAGGAAGGATCATTTTCCACCTCCCTTCCTTGACCAAATGCTTGATAGGTTGGTTGGACGTGCTTGTTATTGATTTCTATATGGATATTCGGGCTACAACCAAATCCTTATTTCCCTAGAAGATCAAGAGAAAACAACTTTCACATGTCCCTATGGCACTTTCACTTTCAAGCGGATGCCATTTGGCTTATGCAATGCCCCGTCGACTTTTCAAAGGTGTATGATGGAGATCTTTACAGATATGGTAGAGGAATACCTTGAAGTCTTCACGGATGACTTCTCGGTAGTCGGGTATTCCTTTGATGATTGCTTGGCAAATTTGGATAGAGTATTGACAATGTGTGAAGAAACAAGGTTGGTGCTAAATTGGGAGAAATGTCATTTTATGGTCGAGGAAGGCATTGTCCTTGTCCACAAAATTTCAAAGAATAGCATAGAGGTCAACAAGGAAGATAGAGGTGATTTCTAAACTTCCACCTCCAAATTCGGTGAAAGGTGTGCGAAGTTTCTTAGGACACGCGGGGTTCTACCGGCGTTTCATAAAGGACTTTTCTAAAGTGGTGAACCCGTTGTTCAAGCTCTTAGAGAAAGATGCTAAGTTTCACTTTCAATGATGATTACATGAGAGCCTTTGAATTACTAAACTTCAAGTTGACATCCACTCCCATTATCACCACTCCTAATTGGAGTATTCTTTTTGAGCTCATGTGCGACGCTAGCAGTTGGAGCAGTTTTGGAGTAACGCATCAACACGATTTTTCATCTGGTCTACTATGCTAGTAAGACCATGAATGATTCCCAAGTCAATTACACCGTTAAATATAAAGAGCTCCTTGCCATTATGTTTGTAATTGAGAAGTTCCACCCATACTTGATGGGTGCAAAGGTTATTGTTCATACGGATCATGCGGCACTTTGCTATCTTAGAAGCAAGAAATATTTAAAAACTCGGTTGATGAGATGGGTTCTATTATTACAAGAGTTTCATATTGACATCCAAGATTGAAAAGGAAGTGAAAACCAAGTGGCGGACCACTTGTCTCGTTTGGAGGAGGAGGGGAGGCCGCATGATGGCCTTGAAATCAATGACTCCTTCCCCGATGAGCAACTCTTAGCTATTTCAATGAAGGAGGTTCCATGGTTTGCGTATCTAGAAAATTTCCTTGTGTGTGGAATCATTCGGGATGAGTTCTTTTCAAATCAAAGGAAGAAGCTCAAACGGGATTCTTAAGATTATTATTGGGACGAGCCATACCTTTTTCGGATTTGCACAGATGGAGAAATTAGAAGATGTGTACCGGATGAAGAGCAAAATATTATTCTTGAGGCTTGGAATTCTTCAACTTACGGTGGTCACCATGGCGGAGCAAGAATGGCGTCCAAAGTGCTAAGTTGCGGTTTCTATTGGCCCACTCTTTACAAAGATGCAAGTGATGTGGTGAAAAGATGTGATGAATGTCAACGGGCCGATGGAATCTCGAAGAAGAATGAAATGCCTCTCACTACCATTTTGGAGATTGATATCTTTGATGGGTGGGATATTGACTTCATGGGTCCTTTTGTGAGTTCTTGTGGAAACACCTACATCTTGGTCGCGGTTGATTATGTGTCTAAATGGATTGAGACCATTGCTTTACCCAACAATGAAGCGAGAAGTGTGGTGGTGTTCTAGAAGAAGAATATTTTCACAAGATTTGGTACTCTGTGGGCTATCATATGCGATGGGGGGTCGCATTTTTGCAAAAAGGCTTTTGACACTTTGCTTAGAAAGTATGGTGTCACTCATAAAGTTAATCCCTATCATCCAAATTATATCAGTCAAGTGGAAGTCCCCAACCGGGAGATAAAGAGTATCTTGTCCAAAACAGTGAATGTTAACCGGACAGATTGGTCAAAGAAGCTTGATAGCACTATGGGCTTATCGAACTACTTTCAAAACTCCTATCGGGATGTCTCCATACCGATTGGTGTTTGGCAAAGCTTGTCACCTTCCGGTGGAACTTGAGCACAAAGTCATGTGGGCTTTAAAGAAATTGAATCTTGATTTAGATGCAGCTGCTAACTTGCGGGTTGCACATTTGAATGAATTGGATGAGTTTCGGTACTATGCCTATGCAAGTTTGTCCTTGTACAAAGAGAAAATGAATTACCTTCATGACAAATACATTCGGAACAAGAATTCAAGGTGTGCGATCTTGTTTTGTTGTTCAACTCACGGTTGAAGATGTTTCCCGGAAAGCTGAAATCTAAATGGAGTGGTCCCTTTGAAATTGTGGGTGTGACACCTTTTGGTGCATAGGACTTGAAGAACAAAAATGATGAGGTATTCCGAGTCAATGGTCACCGGGTGAAGCATTATTTGGGAAAGGTTGTTGATGGCCACGTGGTGGCAGCTATTCATTTCAAATGATGGTAATCTGCTACGTGTCACGACGTTAAATCAGGCGCTTCTTAGGAGGCTACCCATGTTTCTTTTTCTTTTCTTTTCTTCTTTTGCAGATAGGTGTTATTTTTTGCTAACTTATTTGAAGTTTGTTGCATGGATGAGTGTTCTTTACAGTAATTCAACCCAGAAAATTGGCTAAGTGTGGAAAAAGTGTGGACCGCAAGTGTATTGTGTGAATTGCACAATTTTGGGTGCTCCAGCAAAAGGCAAGTTGTGGCCGCACAATTGCATTACGGACTGCTCAAATTGAAAGGAAAAAATGCAAACTCTCTGAAGTTTGTTTGTCAGAGAAGCAGCCAAAGTGCGGCCACAAGTCAAAATCTGCGATCCCAACAAAATTTTGTCGCCGCACGACAAAATTTGCGGCCGCATAACAACAATGGCTTCTGAGCCCCAGGTAACAGAGTGCGGACCACAATAGAAATTATGCGGCCGCACTCACCTCCCCTTCACGTACCAGAACTCCTTCACTATAAATAGGGGTTGATGGGCATTGCTCCTCTTTTTCCCTTTCTGAGCTCACGAAGTGTTAAAATTGAAATTTCGTGTTAAATTAGCTGCTCACAAGCCTAACAATTGTTGATCACTCATCTCTTACACAAATTCATCTCTGGTATACATCATTATCTTGATTAACTTCTTTTAATTTTTAGATTTTTAGCAAAATTTTGAATCATTTGTCTGTGAATCTATTTGAACAATCTTTTGGGGTGAATATGTAGTGAGTAGACTGATAAATGCTCTAAGAGGAATGGGTGAATTGATTATCATGCTTAAATGTTAATTTTATGGCAAAGGTGTGTGATAATGGCAAGCCCTAGGTGAGAGAAAAAAACTAACAGACTGTTCGACAATTTTTGAATCTGCGGTCGCACAAGAAATTATGTGGTCCGCAAAAGTTAAGATAGAGGGCATTATAATGAGGCATGGATATGCGGCTGCAATGAAGATTGTGTGGACTGCAGAAATCCTATTGAGGCTGCAGAACACCCTAATCCCTATGATCAGTGAGTTGTCACTTTGATGACTCTCAAGTGCGCCTGCAATGAAAATTGTACGGACCGCAGAAAATTGATTGTGGCCGCAAAACAGCCAACTGTTGGCATTCTGGTGATATCTGAAATGTGACCACAATAACAATTATACGGACCTCAATCCAATTCTACGGCTGCAATATTAAATTGTGCGGTACGCAATGCCCAGTCTGTGGCCACACTGATAATTATGTGGACCGCACTCCCCTACTCTGCAAGTATATTTTACATTGTGTTGTTCACTGTCTCTCTAGTGGTGTTATTGCATGTTTGCACTTGAATTACAACTGACACATGCTTTTTCTAGGTACAGAAAATGGTTAGATCTCGAGGTAGAGGTGATACTTCCAAAGAGGGGTGAACCTTCGAGGGGTCGAGGCAAGAGTGCTTTAACCCTCCCCTCCAAAAGATAATCACAAAGAAGGCTACAACCAGCCAAGGGAGAAATCCAGAGCCCTATGAATCCAGTTCTTATTCCCCATCTAGGGAAGCATCGGAGGGCAACTCAGTTCAAGAGCATACGACTGATCAATCAATGACATCAGGGAGGTATCAACTCCGAGACGAGCCATCATCATCACATAGCACTTTTGAGGGTTCGAAAAGTGCTAGTCAGGCTTCTGAGCCCTCCTCTACACTTGTCCCTAAGGCACCAGCGACTATAATTGATGACACCCCAGATGATGGTCGAGGGGGAGACACTACAGTTGTCGGCCTTGAGCAGTCGAAGAAGAAAGAGCTCTGGGAGGACCGGTTCGTTAGTCTGGCTGCCTTCACTAGCTTCTGTGGGTGGTGGCCAGTGAGATCACTCACTCTTGAGAGACAATTCCAACTGAAAGACCTTGAAAAGTACAATCCAGTAGTATCGAGGCAGTTCCGAGAGCGGAAGGGATGGATGTGGTTCACCTAGAGTGTAGTGGATACAAATGAATATCTTGTCCGGGAGTTCTACGTCAATGTGGTGCACATCAAGAAAGGGACAAAAGTAACTAAAGTGAGGAATCTGAAGGTGCGTTTTGAGCAGTACAAATTGAATACCTACTTGGGGTTTGATGATCTTGATCCAGCACAGTAGTTGGAGAAGTTGTCAATCGGAGATGTAGCTCGCCCATGGCTAGCTGAGATTCTGACAGCTCCGGGGCCACCAACACCATGGATCACAATAGGGGTTCCTATTTAGAGGAACATCCTGAACTTTGAGGCGAAGGGATAGCAGACCTTTGTCTGCAGTAGATTAGACCCGTACCAGAATGAAACAAATCGTCCTATCTCGCGGGAATTTCTAGTCGCCTCCATCATGGCCGGAGACGTGATCAATATGGGTGCCCTGATGTTAGCCAACATATCTGTGGTCGCCAAGCAAGCTGATACCACCTACCCGTATTCCAACACCATTACGGAGTATCTTACGGATGCATGGGTGGAGCTGAGAGATTTTGATATGAAGGTGCGGGCTAAGAATCCCTTCTCATGGTATTCTCTAATGGATGCACACAACCCTAAGAAAAATGGTCAGCCGACTACTACCATAAGCAGTCTAATAAGCCATCAATGGTAGCTGCAGAGACAACGGACATTCCATCCACTTTAGCAGAGCCTTCAGCCAGTGCAGCAGCCATGCCCCCACCTTCAGCCTCATTTCCTTCCACCTCGGCTTTGAAGCCGGTTCCAATGCCCACTGCTCCACTATATGCGCTGCGAGTCTCCCAGACACTGGCGAGCCTCAACAACTGGATGCAGACAGCTACTGCAAAGTTGTCTGACATATTCAGTAATGTTGCAGCACAATCCTCCATTCTGGCACCCCATTTCCCCCCCACAGTTGAAGAAACTTTGAATAAGCTCTTGGAGAATCAAAACACAATCATGGCCACTCTAGTGCAACATAGATCAGTCATAGAAGATCTAGGCAAGAAAGTGAAGAAGATGCGGAAGTCCCAGGCCTCTAAGAATCCAGTGGACAAGGTCCAGAGACAGGTTACCAAGCTTGCAGCAACCATAGACATTCCATTTGATATACTGATTGGCCCGCACCACCCAGGCTCAGATCCTACAGCACATACAACACCAACTAGCCAGTCTGAGGAGCCAGACCTTGTTGCTGACACTACGTCAGATGTTCACCAACCCAGCCACTTCCGAAGTTGAGGATGATGAGCTCCAATTGGATGAGGCTGAGGTCGGTGCCACTATTGTGGACACAGAGATGGCCAAGGAGCCAAGGGAGTTTTCTTCACTCTTACCCTTCCTTTGGGGACAATGCTTAATTTTATTCAGGGGGGGGGG
>ML362508.1:40247-57481 GCA_005239505.1 Nicotiana paniculata
TGGAGTTTATTTGATATATTTTGCTGATTCTGAGACATTTGGCGTGTAATTAACTTAATACTATTTTCTTATTCTTTCTCATTATGTATATATTCTCTCTACTCTCTCATTATATATATTCATTACGCTTTCAATAGTTTTTGCTTTGTAGCTTCTTTATGATTGTTTTCTTATTAGTTGGTGTTTAACTAAGTAGTTTCTTTTTGAATTAGTAGATTATTTTTATGTTTTAGTAGATAATAAGCCTTTGTCTTCTTAATGCCATGGTTCATTCTGAAGGTAGTTCTTGTGTGAACGGGTGACTCTTCCCCACGATGGATGGCGTGACAACCTTCTTAAGGGATTGAGTCCATTTTTGGTGTTTAGGTAATAATAGTAGTAGTAATGAATAAAAAGACCTAATTAAGTTATGCTCAAAGAATCAAACATGCTTCACTTGGTACTAACACATTTAACTACGTGCTTATGATTAAAAATAGGGTTTTTAGAAAGAAATAGCTCTAGTTAGTGACCTTGTGACTCTTGTGTTGACTTAGGCAATTATCAAGTAGTTTAATCGAACCATAGTGATTTTCAATCTTGAATATGGTCGTTGTGGGCCCTCTACCCTATCCTCTTTAATAATCTAGCTGCGTGAGAGGTGAGATGTTTTTGTTGCAAGTCCAAGTACCCATGCGAATGATCTAGAATTTTCCCGAGTGTGTTTGAAGACGAAATCTTAGGTTTTGCTTGGCTTGAGAAGTGATTGTAGGCTTTCCTTGACCCGCTTGAAGTTCTCCATTTCCCACCAATGTTGTTATCCCTAGTCAACCCATTTGAACCTCAAACCTTTTTCATTTGATAACCATGTTACAAGCCTTTACCCGTTTTGTCGTGACTCTCTCTTGGCACCCGAGCTTTTCTTAACATTCTTGTGAAATAATTGGCGAAAGACGTAAGTTTGGGGGAGAGACGGGGAACTTGAAAGAGGTATCAAGGCAAAAAAAGAGAAAATAAATGATGAGAAGGAAAGGCAAGAAAAGGAAAGATAAAAAAACAAATGCAGAAAAAAGTGAATAAGTGGAAGAGTTTAAGGGATTCAAAATAAAAGTAATGATGGAAAAATGAAAGAGGGAGAAAATGAATGTCATGATCAAGAAAGAGTGATGTTAAGTCTCTCTAATTCCCCCAGGAAAGGAAAATGCCTCAAAGAATTGGCAAAACATGAGCCGAGAACAGAAAATTGAGTGCTTAAGGAAAGATGAACCCACTCTATTATATCATATCCAACCTTAGTCCAAAAGCCTTCATTGCATTCCGAAAAATCCCTACGTGATTTCAAGACGAGTGAGCTTACATTAGTGGCAATTTACATGAGGGGCAAGTCTATGGTACCTAAAGCCGTACTTGCGACACTCTCTTGAGAGAGATGAGTGAACCTTTCGTAAATCTTTGAATTTAGTGCTAAAATTCTTAAGCGAGATAGGCAAGCGGAGAGTAGAGGAGGAGGAGTTTGGGATCCACAATGACCTACATGAAAGAGCGAGCTTCCTTGATGAATAAAGTCAACGCTTGATGCTCCAGTGTCACATTAGAACTATATGTGCATAAAAGTTTAACTTGTTTCCTTGTTGATAATACATAAGTAGTGTGGGTAATTGTTGGTCCCAATTGATGTGTGAATGACTCACTTTTGATTAGCTAGAATGGACCTTAACTTGTGGAGGTGGGAACTAATTTATTTGCTTGAGGACAAATAAAAACTTAAGCTTGGGGGAGTTGATTAGGGGGGATTTTGACTACTTATTAGCGCCTTTTAGCTTTTGTTTTAGTCTAAAAGCGTTTAATTGTGTAACTGATAAAATGTGCTAAATTGCAAAAATATTGAAAGATGGACTCCTGAGATGAAATCCAACTCAAAAAGGAGTAATCTAAACTCAAGGCCACAAAAGGCACAGAAGCTCATAAAGTGCAGACCGAAGAATTCATCTGCGGCCACAGATGATGAAGTAAATGCCAGCAGACTTTGGTACAAAGTGCGGACCGCACATGAATTGTGCGGCCGCAAAAGCTGGGATAGTAACAAAGTTCAGAGAATATGCATTCCAAGTCCGTTAGAAGTGCGGACCGCACATGAATTGTGTGGCCGCAGAAGAAGCGCCTTGCGGCCGCAAACGTAAAAGTGCAGACCGCAGAAAAACAAGTTGTGACCGCAGTTACAAATCTGCAGACCTCAGAAAGAACGCCTCACGGCCGCAGATCAGAATTACGCAGTCGCTGACCTCCAGTTCATGACAAGCCGAAGAAATCTGTAGATCACACATGGAATTGTGCGGCCGTAGAATCTCCCGAAGGGCATTTTTGTCCGAAATTTCTAGCCCTGTATAAATAGACGAGTTTCACAAATTTAGGTCAAATTTTTACATCAACTGCTACAGTAGTCGTTTCTCTTTACTTCTTTTAGTAGTTTTTCATATTTTGTGATATTTTAACATAGATTTTATCATTTGGATTTTACAATATGTGTTTAATTAGCATTTCTTCAATTTCAAGCATGAGTAGCTAGATTTTTACAAGAGTTGTGACCCAACCCTGGTGTGTAAACCTTATGGGTGTTTAATTTAATGCTTGTTTATGGTTAGGTGTTTATTATTTAGCCTTGTTCATGCTTTAATTTGTGGAATTAATGGTTGCAAATATTAGTTCATACCTATTTGACTTAGTCTCTACTTGAGAAAGAGAGACTTAGTCTAGGAAACTTGGCTAACAAGAAACTGGGTCAATCGAGAGATTGATAACCCCAATTAAAGGGTTCAATCTAGAGATAGTAACAACCCGACTTGAGCTTTTATCAACCGTTTTGTGCAATACCCATTTGGACTTGAGAAAGTCAAATTAGGCAAAATCACTCTCTGACCGAGAGGTATTGAGTGGGTAATTGAGAGTTAATAGTTATAATACATTCTATCAATAAAACAAGCATTAAGGTTTATATCTCATTAGGCAAACACCTAGGTGATGGTCATAGCCCTAGGCTTTTTACAAAACTTAAAAAACAACAAAAATAATTTCTTAATTTTATTTCTCAACTTGCAATCTTAGTTTTAAATTAGACATAAAAACAACCCCAATTTGTGAAAGTGTAAGTTGAGATAGTCAAACTCACATACTACAATATATACTCCTAACTCCAATATATAGCTCCATGTGGAAATCGACTCCGCCTCTTGTTGGGTACTATTATTGCAATCAACTGTTTCATAACCTTGAATTGAGGTGTAAATTGGACGAGATTAGTTAGTAGGAGAGGATTTAAATGAGATAACCATGTCATCCGAAAAGTTTGGATGTAGAAAGGTTAGCTATTCTAGAACCTCTAGGATATATATAGAACCACATTAATAATTATAGACTTTTCGATCTAGGTTACAAGGGTTGTAAGTATATGTGGTCTAATCATATAAAAAGACACAACGATTTAATTATGGAAAGATTAAATATATTTTTAGCTAATGAGAATTGGTTAAAAAAAATTTCTGGCTCCTCAGTCATCCACCTGACCAAAGCCTACTCGGACCATAACCCTTTACTCCTCAAACTTAATTCCTTCACCACTATCCTACCACAACAACCTTTTAAGGTAGAAATATTTGGTGTATACACCTCGATTTGTCAACATAGTCTGCTCAAACTGGGAGAATAATAACTTAAGGACAGCCATGCATAATATTGTCACGAATATTAGAGATTGGAGTAAGAATACCTTTGGAGACATCTGTAGGAAGAAAAAGAAAATTTTGGCTAGGGTATACGGTATACAATGCTCTCCTTACTATGCTACTAGCTCATTCCTTCAGAACCTGGAGCTTTCCCTACAAAAGGACTACAATAATTACTTGAAATTAGAAGAAGATTACTGAAAGCTTAGATCTAGGATCTCATGGCTCAACGATGAAGATGCAAACACGAGATATTTTCACATTTGTGCCTCTAACAAAAGAAGAACAAGAAACTACATTTGCTTTGTCAAAGATAATTTAGGGAATCAGATTGACAACCATAACAATATCTTATTACACACCCAAAATTACTTTGAAGATATTTTTTTACTACGGCCCACTGTCAATCTACAAGAATTAGTAACCTTACAAGTTTTGATACCTTAGACCTTTCCTCCCTTGATAGACCCCTCCTAGATAGTGAGGTCAACAAAGCCATATTCTCTTTCAAGCCTTTTAAAGCTCCTGGTCCAGACGGACTTCATCTCTTCTTCTACCAAAAATATTGGAAAATAGTTGGCCCTAGTATTATTAATTTCTGCCACGAAATCTTTAGCTCTCATTGTATTCTGCCAGAAATAAATAACACCTATCTATGCCTCATCTCCAAATTCCCGAATGCCAACAATGTAAAACTTTTTAGACCTATCAGCTTATGAAATACCATTTACAAAGTTATTACTAAAATCTCAATAGTAGACTGAAACCCTTCCTGGAAAATATCATTAGTCCCTTCCAGTTAGTTTTCTTAAAAACAGGTGTGCTAGTGACAACGCTATTCTAATACAAGAAATTATGAATAACTTCAAGAAGAGTGCCAACAAGAAAGGATAAATGATACTCAAAATAGATTTGGAAAAAGCTTTCGACAAACTTGAGTGGTCATTCATCTACAAAACACTCCAGTACTTTAAATTCCCCCCAAAAATTATCTCCCTCGTACTATCGTGTATCTCAACTAGTTCCATGGTTATCCTCGTGGATGACTCAAGTACTAACTATTTCAAACCAAGCCATGGGATTAGACAAGGTGATCACATGTCACCCTATATCTTGATTCTCTGTATAGAAATATTTACAAGATATATTAATCATCAAGTAGATATTAATATGCGGGACCCCTTTACTCTCTCAACGAATGGTATGACCCTCTCCCAACTTTTTTTTGCAGACGACCTTACGTTAATGAGCCACAAAAATAGGAAGTCTTGTAACACTAATCTCTTAGGCCTAAAATCCTTTTGCAATATGTCAGGGCAAACCATTAACTTCTCCAAATTAAAATTATCTTCTCAAAAAATTGCTCTAGGAAATGTATTAATGACACCTCAAACCTTTTTTGAATAAAGAGTAATGACTCCTTTGGGAAATACCTTTGGATTTCCTATACAAATTATAATCCAAAAGCAAAATATTTCCATTATATTCTAGACAACATGAGATCTTGACTGGCCATTGAAAATCTAACTATTTAAACATTGCAGGTAGAACCACTCTAGCCATCCACACTTGCGAGCATTCCTAGTTATGACATGCAATACACCCTCCTTCCTTCTAAAATCCTTAACTCAGTTGACAAAATCCAAATGGATTTCACATGGGGTACCACTGACTCTAAAAAGAAGCTCCACCTTCTCAACTGGGATACAATCACCTTAGAAAAAAATAAAGGAGATTAGGTCTTAGAAAAGCCAAATAAAAAAATCTCGCTCTTCTAATAAGCCTGGTTTGGAGATTTCTTAGTAATCCGCTTGCCCCTTGGGAAAAAGTCCTAATCCAAACTTACATTACAAACTTAAGAAAGAGCCACTCCTACTGTTGGAAGAGTATTCTCAAAGGATAATACATTTGTAACAAGTGAACTTTTTGGTCTATTCATATAAACTCCACCATATCTATTTAGGATGCTAGATGGATTCCCATCTTAGAAGTTGCATAGAAGGCCTTTTAAATAAAAGTGATTTCTCAACAAAAATTGGTGATCTAATTATTAACAATTATTGGTCCTTAGACGAGCTCTCTTTCGAACTACCCCATAAGGTTATAAGCAACATTCTCTCTATTATCATCCCAATAAACTGCCCTTATGATTGCCCATGTGGGAACTAAATAGTGATGGTAATTTTTCTACGGCTTCTTGTTACACTTCAATAGACCAAGATGCTCCCTCCCCTAGAAGTTTCAAATGGATTTGGGAAACACACTGTCCAAACAAAATAAAAAATTTCTCTAGAAATGCTACCACAATAGGTTACCCTCCCGCTCCTATCTTCACCACATTGATATGAATGTGGACAATGTGTGCACTATTTGCAGGGCAGGTGAGGAGGATCTATCCCACATCTTCCTTCACTACAACATAACAAAGGATCTTTGGCACTCTCTCAAATGGGACGGTACATCCACCACCTATAATAACCATCACGGGGTGGATGTCATTAGATATAGCAACGCATGTGTTCCCTTTAAATGGATAACTTGGGGCCAACTATTTTCCTTTATTTTGTGGAGTCTCTGGTTAAACAGAAACAATAATATAGAAAACAATTCCAAAATAGCATTTCTATCCCTCCATCATTAGCCAAGCTACTGAGTACTACTACCTCACCAATAGGGAAAGTAATCACGTAAGAAGAGTCAGTTGCAATACGAGCCGGAGGAAACCACAAGTTGGTTGGTATAAAATAAGCTTTGACGGAGCTCATAAACAAACGGCCAGCGGAATAAGTGGCGTTATACGTGATCATAACGGCCATTGGATAATGGATTTTAACATGAGGGTATAAGCTATCTCCTGTATTCATGCAGAACTTCTAGTACTAAATCAAAGTTTGGAATTTGCCTTAGGGAAAAGCCTTTTTCCACTTGAAATTGAAACTGACTTGACCCAGGTAATGAACGTGGTAGAAAATGGGCAACCTACTTACAACTCCCTCATACATAATTGCAGGTGGTTGATATCCGTGAAGAAGAAGGAACTAGTGGTCCGATATAATTTCAGGCAAGGAAATGAAGTAACACACCTGCCAGCAAAGGAAGCTACCAAGCAGGCCCCTATAAATAAGTTCAATTATTTTATTATTCCCCCACCCTTTGTTGTGACGAGGATACTTGTCCTAAAGGTTCGTGTATGAAATTAGTGCTAGAAAGCACATGTAGAACTCTTGCAAATCTAGGCAATCTGAATGCCTTAAACGACATCTCTGCTATCTGTAATGATCCTATGGATCCTTGAAATAATGTTTCGTAGTATTTGAATAAAATGTCTACTCTTTCAAAAAGAAAAAAGAAGAAGAAGAGTAAAGTAGGTGATAAAGAGAATCTGTGGCTTAATTAGCCCATTTGATGACATCGAATTTACATTCAGAACCACCAAATCTCGTGTTTTAACTTATAAGGATGTTTCAATGATTGGAACGATTCGAAGTAACTTAATATTACTTATACACAACAAATAATTGAAATCATGGACTTTAGAAATCATGTTTTAACTAGTTAAGCTTAGTATTACAATTTTTTGAAATAAAATTTACTTTTATCGGTTTCAGTTTACTATACATTTTCTTATCGATCCGTTAAAAAAGGAATCATATTGTTTCTATCTTTACTTACAGTTAATTAAATTTAAGAAAATGACTTTTTTAGATCTCTTATGTGTAAAAGGCAAAATCTTTTATGTGTAAAAATAAATCTCTCATATATAAAAAAAGAGGTAGGGTCATAAAACGAAAAATAAATTTTTAAAGAACCAAAAAATCAATTGACCCGTACATATCATCTTATTTATAACCATAAATTAAAAACAAAATCTTTCTTGAACTATATCTCGAGTCAAACTATATAGTAGAATTAGGAGGAGGGAGTAGTAGTTCTTCGGTTTTCTGAACTAAACGAAAACCGATTCGGAAGCTGAACCGATAAACCGAAACTCCGGTTCGGTCGATTCTCCGTTAAACCGAATGACGCTTTCCCGGTTCACACACTTAGAAGGAAGTTTTTGTAAAACCCTATAAACCACCAATGGCACAGAGAAAAAGAGAAAAGCAAATGAAACATTGCAATTTCTGAGAGTAAAAGCAATGGCGATCTCAATCAGACGAGCATTAGCATCTTACCGCAGCATTTCCGGTGCATTACGGGCCACAAACTTCACCGCAGATCGTTTCTCCTCTGTGGTTGGCTCAAATTATAGTCCGTTTCCCCATTCTGCCACTACTGAAACAATCCCCTATTCTCTGCAAACCGATTATCTACTTGAAATTCGCAGGGGTTTTTCTAAAGGAAGGAGGCAAGCTAGTAATGATTCTATATCTCTTTCTTGTTGTTCCTCAAATTTACTAGTAATATTTAGTGCATATTCTCTTTGTTGTTTAATGTGTTTACATTTCTAGCCCCAATATGCTAATTGCTCACTAAATTAGAGCTCTATAGTTGTCTGTGACCTATTGATGAAAGGTTTAACAAGTTTGTTTATATATGAAAATATGTTAGAATACAATACAGTTACTCAGATGGTTGGGCATAGGTTTAACTCCCATTGATATCATGTACTGCCTTTGTCCCATTTTATGTGGCCTTGTTTGACTGGAGACGGAGTTTAAGAAAGAAAGGAAGATTCTTGAAACTTGTTGTCTAGAAATAGCAATGCGTCATTCTTTTTGAGACATAAAATTTACCGCATAAATTGGGACAATGGGAGTATGAGCTTTCTCTCCTTTAAATTTGTTACTTGTTCACATCAATGAATTAATTTCATCAACAAAAATGAAACTCGTGCTTATTGAAGAGCATCAGTTGATCATTCGAGATAAAAGGGTTCTAGAGTTTGTTCGATACAAATACACAAAACGTGGTGTCTTTAAGTTTCTTGTTTTGACGTGATAGTTTTATCTTTGAAGTTTCTGACTCTTGCAATCTGTTGTCCTCCACGACAAATTTTTAGGGGAGGAGGTAGATGACGATGATTATAGAAATCCAGCGGCTGCTGTAAATATAGGTCCTAGCATCAAAGCTGCTGCAGTCTCACAGATGGAGGCAGCAATTGATGCATTGTCGCGAGAATTGGCCAAGTTGCGAACTGGCAGAGCATCGGCTGGTATAAACTCAATTTCTGCTGTAAAACAACCTTGTTTGGCCTTGGACTTGGACTCACTCGTTTAGTTTATTGGAATCACAGGGATTCTCGATCATATCATTGTTGAATCAGGAGGTGTTAAGACACCTCTTTGCAGGATGGCTGTCATCTCAGTGCTTGACCCAAAAACCTTGTCGGTGACTCCTTATGATCCAAATGTAATATTATATGCAAACTCATATCCATAATCTGTCTAGGTTTCTATATTTGCTCCATACATAATCAAAGCTTGATTTATGGAGCCATTCTGATGTAAATTTATTCTGATTGCATTGAGGTTGCAAACTGAACCATATTTTAGATAAACATGAATCATGATCGACTCTTTTTTTGCAGACCGTCAAAGAATTGGACAAAGCCATTGTTTCATCTCCATTGGGGTTAAATCCTCAAGTGGACAACCAGAGGTTAATTGTGCCAATTCCTCCGTAAGTATCCATCTGAAAGAGTAATTTAGTATCTCCTGTGTTCACCTGATAGTTAGGCTAAAATGTTAAAAACAGAAGCAAAAGGTTGATTTAATTTGGACTTGATAGTCCTTTTTAATTTTCAATTTGCCAGTATTTTCATGTAGAATGGCTTGAATTACATTATGTTAATGTAGACAAAACATCAATTTTTACACCTTTTCCAGACAAACATTCTCGCTAGGGAATATAACCACTTCAAGCAATTCCTTATCAAAACAACTACTTCAGGCAATTAAGTGTTATGCTTCTTCGCTATATGCATCAGCAACATCTTTGGGATATTTGACTGGGGAACTTACATATTTGGCCACTCCGTCGAAGATATTTACATTTGCTAGCCAATATAGATAATTTATACATATTATACACAATATATACATTTGCCAGCTATTTCTTTTGAGTGGATGACTATTTAAGTTAATTTCTCTATTTGATTTGCAATGGAAACTTTATGTCCTGTTAGATTTCCAATGCTTTTTGACTCAGCCTTTCTTCTTTTCTTGGCAATCCGTGCAAGCAGGTTGACTAAAGAGCATGTGCAGGTGATCCTTGTCACCTTTCAGTTCTTTTTTATATGTTTCTATAGCTGATAATATCATCCTCTTTACCAGGCTGTATGCAAGGTGGTTGCGAAATCATCTGAAGATGTTAAGCAAAGTGTAAGACGAGCGCGGCAGAAGGTACGCCATTGACCAAACACCTTTGTACTTTCTCCTTTTCCTCTTCTTTTTTTTTTTGGGTAAGCTTTCCTTTTCCACTTCACTTTTTTCTTAAAGTTCTCCTTCCTTTTTTACATCCATAAGCAAGGCCATAGAAAAAGGTAGCCTTAACAATGGAAGTAAGATACCCATTTCATCCTATTGAAATATAAAAGCCCAAAATTGAAGGAATAAGGAAACAAAAGACAGAAATTGAGCAGCACTGAAAAAAAGGAGAAGATGATTGGGCAATGGATAGGATCACACCTGGGTCATCCGAAGGATAAAATAACTGGAAGATACCTAAGGAGGGGAAAGGAGAGAGAACTGGTAAATATGTTTTAAGGGTTTTAGGGGAAATATTGCTGTCGAAAACCAACATATGATGAGATAATAAGAAAGTAGTTGCATGTATATTATATGAAGTCAATAGGAATGGGCTTTTTACTGATTGAGATTGACCAGAAAAATGGTTCAAGCCAACTCAAACAACAACAACAAACCCAGTAAATTCCCACAAGTGGATGGTTCAAGCCAACTTAAGCTCATTAAAAGCTGTGAAGAGAGTCAGGCCCTAGCTACTCATGATCTGCACCAAATTCTGTGTAACCCTAACTGTGAGTTTGTTTGTTCGAATGGTGTAGTACAGACTTACAGTAAACACTAGACAAGTGCATTTGGCTATTACTAAAGTCCTTGATACATGATGGCGCTAAACTCTCGTAAGAATTTAGTCAAGTAGTAATAATCTTTGAATAGAGGGACATGTTGCACACTTTTTAATTTTTTCCTTTTGTCTTCCACGAGCATAAATGGTCAAAATTGGACGAAATGGATATTGGTGATTCATATAGCCGACTCCAACTTGTTTTTGATTGAGGTGTAGTTGTAGTAATAGTTGTCTCTAAAGATCCACTAAATTGATTGGAAATAATAAAGAGCCAACAATTGGATTTCTCTTACTGATCCAAAAAAAAAAAATCAAAATTTACAATTGATAAGGACTCAACACTTGGAGTTTTTTGGATAGGGAGAACTAGATCCAACAATTGGATTTTCATATTCATCACCAAAAGAAAAGGATTAAGTTGCAAGGAGCCAACAATTGGTGTTCTCTTAAGTCTTATCAAAATATATACAGTTATGAGTTGTCGAAAATGGATGGTATGGGAGTCAAAGAAGTTTATGCATGAAGGTTGTGTATCTGGAATATCCAAATGAAGTTGGAGGTGTGTTGAACTTTGGTTTGGGTAACAAAGACATGAGTGCTGCAGTTGTATAGAAGATTGACTTTCTGTTCTGGGTATGCTGAAGCGATAGGGTGCGGAGAGCTCGGAAACTAAATGAATTAATAAATATAAGTGCTTAGAGGGGTTATAGTTATGTGTACCCAAATTCTGGTAGTATTTGGTTGCAGCTGTGTATAAGGAAAGGTTCTTTAGAGGAATAAGAGAGAAGGGCTATCGGCCTTGCGACATTTCTACTATTTTCGTTAGAGAAGTGGGGAAGAAAAATAAAGTATCTAAGAGAGAAAAACTGGGAAGTTCAAACTAGGGGAATGCTAAAAGAATAATTGCTCAATTCATTAAAATTCAATTCAGTTTGTCCACTTAAAAAAGGTTTCTGTAATTTTCAGGGATGCTGTTCTGTATTAGCAAATTAATGGAGATCTCCCGTAGTTGACTATTTATTTTTCTTGTTTAGAGTTGGGGGAGTGTCTTTGTGAATTGTTTTGTCTGTGTGTGTGTTTATGCCATATGTTACATGTATGGTAAACGGATTCTTTTCCCATGGTGATGTCCACAATACTCTCCTCACATGATGTGGGCTGTACTGAAGAAGACCTGGTCAATCACCTATTTGTCTCCTGTCCTTTGTGAGGTCCAATGTTATATTCTATTCTTTCATTGCAAGACAACAGCATGGCCAGTGATATCGCTGCTAGATTTATTTGTGAACTCAATCTCCACAACCCCAACAAAATGGAAGTAATGAAACAAAGGGAGAAAAGATGTTGAGCTGATGGAAACAGTTATATGCATGTAGTTTTTGCATGTGACGAAACAAATCTCGCCTAGTTGATACTACAAGATGTTAATCCCTTATTTTAATTATTTTCTATATCAGGCTTTGGACACTATAAAGAAATCTTTGCCCAAAAAGAAAGACAAAGACAAGGCAGCTTCAGCTTTCTCAGAAGATGATGCGAAAAGACTGGAGAAGGAAGTACGTTATTTTACTTGTTTGCTGAAGAAATTACTATGTGCTGTATAATTTATATTCTATTCTTTTTACTTTGGTTTGTGTGTGTTCTTTCAGATTGATGACTTGACTAAAAAGTTTATAAAGTCGGCAGAAGATATGTGCAAGTCAAAGGAAAAGGAAATAACTAGCAGCTGAAAAGGCAAGTTTTTGTTTTAGCAGAGGCTCATTCAGAGATTCAACTTTTCGGCTGAGGCTGTTAAGGAAACTAATTAAGCTCCAGAATTGTTGCGCGCAAAGTCAGAAAAAGACACAAGACATGTTCGCGTGATTATGCAGATACTTGAAGGAAAATATTGTATTCCTTTTCTAAGTTATGTTGTTGCCTTGTTAGGTTTTAGTGGTTTACGTCCAAGATCATATATCTTAGCATTCTGTGATAAGTGTTGAATGTAAGCTAGAACTAAAGACGAGCATTAACTAATGACCTCATTTGAGAATTTAGTGATGAAATAAAATTGGAAGTTTAGTGAATTTTATACTCTCTATTGTTGTGTTAAATTGTTAGATGTTGAGTGACTGAATTGTAATTTCAATTAATATTTAACCAAAATCCTCAAACCTGAAAGCATGTAATAATCATAAAGTTAACATTGTCTGCTCGAACTATAAATAAATGGCATTTCGTGAAATAATAGGGAGCAAACACTCCTAGGTCAAGTACCAAACAAAACAGCTGATTATTCAGCTCTTCTTCCAGTTAAAAACTTGTGCCTTTACAAGACCGTAACGTACAAATATGATTTGTGCAAGAGCTGAGAGCTTCATCCAAGGAAAATAAAGGTGTATTTGGTACGAAGGAAAAGGTTTTCCATGGAAACTGAGTGCTTTTATCACTTATTTTCCCTTGTTTGGTTGGTGAGTGAAATATTTTTTACGAAAAACATTTTCTAGTGTTTGGTTAGAGAGTAGAAAATATTTTTTTGTTGAAGTATTTTTTCTACATGAAACGAACGTATTTTTTTTTGTTAAAATGAAAAAATTACTTTTTTATATCATGAAAAAAATACTCATTTATTGAAATGAAAAAAAAAATCTATCTATAACATGAAAAGAAAGTATTATTAATAATATTTTTATTTAGGGTGGGGGAGAGTTGGTGGGTGTTGGTGGGGATGAGGAATAAGGTGGGGAAGGTTGAGAAAGAGTTTTGAAAAATATTTTCCCTTTTTTTTATAGGGAAGATATTTTTCTCCAATTGGAGGAATATGAGTTCATGGGAAAATTGGAAAACTTCATCCCAAACACACCCTAAGTGTGGTGAAAATTACTAGTTGAAGTAAAGCTGTAAAATTGATAAGAATACTTTGGTTGTATGATCGCAAAATAAAGGCACACAGATAGAGAAAACGAGTTAAACTCCAGACGTAATATAAACTTGACATCCAAGATGTTGTTATAAAAGCTTGTATATACAATATTAATCTTGTAAGAAAATATTGTATTTCTTAACCTATGCTGTTGGTTTTTAGCAGTTTACATCCAAGATCATATATCATTTCATTTTGAGACAAGGGTTGAATGCAACCTTTTTCTTTAAATCAAAAACCATTTCTTCTCTTTCCCTTCTTACAAGAATAATTATATACAACCAAAATATAAAGCAATTTGCACAGAGCATAATCATACCAAATAAAATTTAATCATCTGTTGAAGTCGGCTAGAAAAATTATCTAGGTGAATATAAGCAATTTTACACTTAACCACTGCCGAATTGAGGATCTAATTGCCAGCTCTAGGACAAAAGGATCAAACTGAAGATTCTGTAACTCTCTAAGAAATCACTTCGATAAATAGAAGATGGGTAACAATTGTACTTCAACTCTTCTACCCTAAGCACATTACAGATTCTTCACTCATCTCTGCAGTTAGTTGATATGTATGATTCTTTGATGCTAGTGTGCAGTAAATACAACCCTGATCAATTATCTGATAGCTGCACAAGGAAACCAATATTGCAGAAGCCAGGATGGTAAAACTCCAAAAAAGGGTTGGTTTGGATCAGCCGTACCTACATGATTCATGTTGCAGCGGATAAAAGTACAACATGAAAATTTTAACAAGCTGATAATGCAGTACGACAAACCAACATGCTTTCTCTAGACATGAAATTGCTTAAGTTTCTTCAGATTGGAATGGCAACGTCAATCTTTTCAACATGAACATTGCCGTCAGAGTCAATTTTGTAGGAGACGTCAAGGCCTTCCAAAATAAGGTGGTAAACAATATCATCAGGAAAATGAAGTGCCTCTTGGCTGTCATCATCTTCAACCATCACAATATCTTGGCAGTCTGAATTCTGAGAGATCATGCTGCTGGTTTCAGTCTTATGAGGCCGAAGTCTCTGAGATACTGATCGTATGTCCCATGACAGCACTTGTTGAATTAAGTTTTGAAATTCAGTAGGAGATGTATAAAGTGATATCTTCTTCTTCTTCTCTGTTATTCTTGACCAACAATGGTTTAGAGAGGCAGAGAAGTCGTGAGAGAAGTTAACAGATGCTACAGCTAACATATTATCCACCTTTACCCAATCGGGGACCATTGCTCCAGGGATGCTATCACAGTATGAAAGATATGGCTTAATATCAAGAACCGGAGTTCCATCAACTAAATCAACACCAGAAATGAAAACTTTATTGCCATCCACAACATCAACCTTTGCAACAGTGAGGCCTATAGGGCATGGACGATGAGGAGATCTTGTCGCAAAGACCCCCATCCTTTCTCCTTTCAGCCTTGGTACTCTTACCTTTGCCTTGAACTTAGACTGTGATGGATGCTTCCATAACTTGTCAAGATCCGTATTTAGATGAAAGACATAGATAATCCAACAGTGAGAATAGCCTTCGAGACCCTCAAGAGATGCGGGTGGAACTCGAGTTGGATCAAATACTAGACATGCTCTAGCAAGAGGTACAATCAAAGGTTGCCTTGGAGTCCCATTCCTAATCACAAATATTAATGCTACAAGATATTATTTACAGTACCATCTATATTAAGAAACCATACAATAAAACACAATGCTAATTCAAATTTAAACTTTTTAGGGGGGAAATTTAAAACAAGAAAAGGTTACCTCGTAGTGAAGCATGACCGAGTGATTGCAATAGGTGCCAAAGGATATGAATTATTAGAATTGTTTGAGTTGGCTTTCCTCAATGCCTGTTGAGCTCTAATGCGGCCTTGCCTCTCAGCACCGCATTTTTGCAACGCCGCCTGCAAAGATATTTCCAACTCTTGGATTTTCTCCTTGTCAGCCCTTGTCTTTCTTCTCCAAAATCCAACACTTACGGCTGCTGCTAATGTAGAAAGCGCCGCGAGTGCTATGGAGACTGTTAGCAATTTAGTCGCCGCCATGAAAATTAATGACCTAGAACAAAAGACGATCATAAATATTAACGACCTTCCTAATTTGAGAATTTAGAGATAAATAAAACCAAGTTACAAGTTTAATGAACTTTATACTCTAGCTGTTTTTGGCTAAAAACATCTCTGAACTATTGCCCAAACCTAAGATACTTCCCTTAACTAATTCAGAAATTGCAATAACCATCCTTCCATTTAGTTTTTGTCAAGAAACTTACCCCATAAACTAAAACACATGGCTTCCCCCCTCAATCTCTCAATTCTATCCCTCCCGGCCGATCGTGTTCCAACTTCATCAAAACTAAGGCTTCAAAAACTAAACTTTCTTTCATTCTGAACTTTATAGAATAATCTAGAGTAACATTAGATGAAGAAGAGATTAAAGCTATTTATTCTCCTAAAACCAAAAGACGTGACTTCCCCCTCAATCTCCTGGTCAGAAGTAGAGCGTTTAATCACCACAGGTGGGTGATGATTTATCATGGAAACAACTCACTGAATTTCATATTACTTTCTGCAGTACTCCAACTAGTATATGTTTAAAACTGAGAGTTTTTATGATAAAATGTAGCCTCTTTTGAGCCAATGCATATAGCCAGGCCAGCAGGCTACTACAAAATGAACTAAGAGATGCTAAATTGAATAATGGGACTTGAAATTTAAACAAAACATAAATTCAATCTCTTTCACGCATTTTAGCAAACAAGTAAGGGGCAACTCAACTCTGAATTGGCAGATCTTGATCAATGTACGGTTAGTTCTAGTTCAAATACAATAAGATGAAGAGAAAGTAAACTAACTAATACCAGTCGTCAACTACATTAAAATAACGAATTAAAACAGCTAAGAAGAGAAAGATTATGGACTTGACTTTTACCTTGTTTCGTCAACCGCATCTACAGCAAATTGACTCAAAAGTCAAAACCGTAATATTCTTTTTTTTTTCTTTTGGTGCAGGAAACCATAGCTCATTTTATAGCGTCTCTTTTGTTAAATTAAATTGTTCCACAAACATCCAGAGTCCATTACCCAAATGAATAAAATAAAATAAAAAATTGTTTGTAACAGAAAAGTAACTTGAACTATTTTTATAGCATCATTACTCAACCAGATTTTTCAAACTTTTAATGATCAAATACCTATTTTACACTCTAATTTATCAATCATTATTTTTAAATACTTTTTAATATTATAATTTTTTTCTTTTTTTACTCTATATTATGGATTACCTACATAATAGATATATTTATTTATAAAGTTAAAAAAAAATGTTTCCAGGCATATTAATTTTTATTATTTATATATGTTTGAGAACTATTTTTTTACTTTATAAATAAAATTTGTTTATTCTATAGGTAAGTCCATAATATAGAGTAAAAAGAAAAAAAAATCATAATATTAAAAAAGATAAAAGTTGATAATTTAGAGGGTAAAATAGGTATTTGGTCGCCGAAAGTTGAGAAATTTAGCTGAATGGACTTTTAAGTTCTATAGAATTAGTTAAGTGACATTTTGTTATATATATATATATATATATATATAT